>BQNB010054150.1:6780-39668 GCA_026074375.1 Tanacetum coccineum | reverse complement strand
AATCAGAAAGATAGTAACTATCTGATTCACTTTTACTGTGTTGTCTGCTTTGAGACGTTCCGGTAACGAGAACAAGCAAGCACGGTGAATCTAATGCAACCGCGTTAGAGGATCTAATACTTTGAGCTGGAAACCATGTCAAAGAGGTTCTTCTAAATTGAACCTACCTGATCACAAGTACAATATTTATACTGTAAAACGGTCCTCACGGAACCGGAGGTTAATGTAACCGAACTCAAAACGAATGATAAAGCCATATTAGTTTATATCTGTTGCTTAACACTAACATCAATTTTCATGTATAAGTGACGGCGTTACAACCTCATTCTAGCGGAGTCAAGATTCAAGACCTCATGCTTAATTGACAACAATAAATACATGATGAAAGCTCAAGTACACGTGTCAAAGTCTTCCGTAATCTCTGATGTTCAAGCACTTCCTCAAAAGAACATTTTTGACAAGATTGCCGGACAATAACAAACACATATCTTACAAGTGGATCAAGTACTACTCCTACCGTAATGTGGTAAAAGTAATCATGTTAAAGAAAATGTTGAGGGAGAATGTTAGTAAGCTTTCAAGACCTTGAGCATGAGGGTGGAGACACAAGATCGCAAGGCAGCATAAAAATTCAAGGATAAAGATTCAGAGATCTCAGTAGTCAAGACAAATCAAGGCCAAAGACCACGATATCAGTATTTTGTCAAAGAATATCAAGTTAAACATCATGATCCAAGATCACAGGCATGCAAACGTATCTTCAAAAGGATTCCTAAGAATACAAGGCTCCAAGACTCTAGAAGTCACAAGAAGGATCCACAATTGAATGACCACCCCTTAAGGGGAGATTGTTAGCCGCGTTTTTAGTAAAAGTGATGGTCATTATTATTCTCGAGCCTTATATAGGAAAGCATAGTTTTACGGGAATTACTCTAAGCTAATTGGGCTTTAGTGTCGCGCTTAAAGCCCTTGTATAATAGGTTCGGCCCAAAGAAAAGCCCACAAGGCTTGTCCACTCTATTTACTATTTAAAGCCCTCTCCAAGTGTGGAGAGGGTGTTGCTTCTCATTTTTCTTTTCTTAGTGTAAGTAACCATTCTTCTCTCATTTTCTCTAGTTCTTTCTCTCTTTAAAACCTCTCTCTCTCTCTCAAATCTTTTTCTTATTTTTGTGTTCATGGTGATGAAATGATATCTATAACAAGCAGCATTACAAGGAATTATATGATTCTATTAAGATCACGCATGCTAAACATATCGAACAAACAACTGCCTTGTTAACTGACAGTAAGAATCTGCAAGCCCAAGTACAAGAAAATATGAAATGCATCACTATGGATTCTGTAAAACCAAGAGTTCTTGCCCCTGGTAGGTATGCTATAGATGTTGAACCAATTCCCCTTGTTATAGGAACAATAGGGAAGTGCATCTAGATTATCTCAAACACCTTAAAGAAAGTGTGGAAAACCTTCGCGAGATCGTAGAGGAAGCTAAGGTTGAAAGACCATTAGATAGCTCACTTGCATTTGCTTTCCTTTACACTAAACACTCTCAGGAACTGTTAGAATACGTTCTTTTCATAGTGCAAGGAAACCATTCTTCTTTATTTTCTCATTGTTTCTTTTTCGCTAAATCTTTTTCTTATTTTTGTGTTCTATGGTGTATAAAATGATATCTCTAATAAGGCTATTACAAGGGAATTAATGATTCTATTAAGATCACGCGTGTTGAACAATGAACAAACAATGCTTGTTAACTGGACAGTAAGAATCTACAAGCCTAAGTACAAGAAAATATGAAATGCATAACTATGGACTCTATAAAAACCCAAGAGTTCTTGCCTCCTGGTAGTTTGCTTTTAGTTGTTGAACAAATCCCCCTTGCTATAGGGAACAATAAGGAAGAAAATGCATCTAGATATATCAAACCACCTTAACGAAGTGTGGAAAACCTTCGCAAGTCGTAGAGGAAGCTAAGGTTGAAAGTCCCTTTAGATAGTCTTACTTGCATTTGCTAGCTTTACACTAACACTCTCAGGATACTGTTAGGAATACGCGATTGGCACTTGTCGAAATATTTCAATAACGAGATAAAAGCATGTTGTACCCCTATTATCTAGGAAAAAAAGCAATGTTACTTTTGAGGACCAATGTGTAATGTCAATTAGTAACACACAACAAATGTAGCATAATTTGAACATTCGAAGATAATGTCACTGTGCTTTTTCTACAGGAGTAAAAGTTGTATGATGCCAGCGGATCACAGCATTGGGCAATACCAAGAAAATAGGATCTTGCGGCTAAGAGTGTCAACAAGAAGAAAGTAGAAGAACACCCTAGGACCAATAAGTCTAGTTTGAAAACCACGAATCGTATTGATTCTAGTATTAGCTCTAAGCGTACTGTAATTAATCTGAATTCTCATTCTCCTCCCTCCTTGTGCTAAACAATTTTGATTAATTGATGCACATGTTAAGGGGGAGCGTTTCTGAAAATTCAATAACAATCGAGGTACTAAAAGCTTTGATATTTATATCATAAGTACCTGATTGAGTTTTTCAAATTGGTTTATGGCAAGGTGAACTGTATCAAAACGCCCGACCATGTATTTAATTTTCTCGGAGATATAAGGTTGGTAAGGTTAGGTATTAGTTCCATGATCCAGCCAGAACTGGAGGGATCTACCCAGGGACAATCCACTAGTTAGTGTAGAAGTTCTTAGGTATGACATAAAAATACTATATTTAATTATATATATAATATATATATAAATTCTAACTTTGGATCAAATGCATAGTATTGTCATTAATATGAAAATGACTATAAAACAATCATCAAAATATGAACTTGAACTTTACAGACACAGAACTCGCTTACCCACCTTTGGATCAACTTGCATATTATTGTCAATCACTATGTAAATGACAAGAAACAATCATCAAAATATGAACTTCAACTTTACATACACATAACTCGCTTACTTGTTTTTTACGTGGTTCATTAGGGTTTGAAGAAGATGAGAACTTAAGCGATTTATACTCCTAGAAACCTTAATTTAGTTGCACAACAAAACTCTAAAACCAAAATAGCGAAGCTCTATCCATCGCAAACCGAACAGGTAGTTTTTAAAGATCAACATCATGCACCACCTGAATGTCATGAAACTTACTTGTCAGCTATCAGTTATCGGTTATTAGATTTCATTAAAAGTGAAAACCAAGTATCACTTTGTCATAACACTCCGTGTTAAAATTGATGAATATATAGCAAAAAAATGGCTTAAGACCTTCTGTTGCTAGACCTGCTGCAAAAGTCACAGCATGTTGTTCGGCAATACCAAAATCAACACAACGATGGGAATCGAGAAACTGAATATAATTTCTTAACTTTGGATCAACCTGCATAGTATTGTCAATTACTATGCAAATGACAATAAACAATCATCAAAATATGAACTTGAACTTTACAAACACATAACTCGCTTACCCACCTTTGGATCAACATGCATATTATTGTTCAAAATTTTTTAATACTGTAAAATGTCAAGAACAATCATCAAAATATGAACTTCAACTTTACATACACAGAACTCGCTTACCTATTTTTTAAGTGGTTCATTAGGGTTTGAAGAAGATGAGAACTTAAGCTATTTATAGTCCTAGAAACCCTAATTCAGTTGCACAACCAAACTCTAAAACCAAAATAGCGAAACCCTAATAACTTGATCGAAACAAAATCCTAGACCGGAACTCTTGTAGGTAATAAACACGAATAGGGCACAAGTAAAGTTTTTTGCTAAGCACTAAAATAAAAAACGAATATTAAACCATAAGTATCTAAAATAAAAGCAACAGAAAGTAATAGATTTTTTTTAACGACAGAAACTAATAGATGAATGATATATTAACTAAGAATCTATATGGTTGGAAAATAGCTTACAGCTGTGATAGGTATCTTATGAATGTCAAACCACGAAGGCATTAGAGAGCAATATTTAAAATATATACCAAATTTTAGAATCAGTAAAATAGAAGTAATTATCTTTTGCATGGCCTTATATATTTTAAGTTGCAAGATATAATTAAAAAAATCACCTAGTCTAGTAGTTGAGTGATTTGTTAATATTACAAACAACTCAAGTTCAAATCTTGTAGGCTACAAATTTTTTGGAAAAACGAATTTTACAAAAAAAATAAAAATAAAAAAAGAATTTAACCAAAAAGTTAAAAAAAATGTAATGAGATGGCATCCATGATGTGGTATAAAATGGTCAAATGCCTCATGTTATATATAATGTGTGTGTGTGTGTGTATATATCATATTTATATATATATCATATATATATATAAATATACTTTATTATATAATATATTACACTTCATTACCAGTCATATTTTTTAATATTTAAAGAATTTGATTTTATCACGATAATAAGGGTTTATAGTAAAAGGACATTTTCATATTATTTTTTATTTTTTAAATAAATCTCGTTTTTATAAAAACTCATTATGTTCGGAACTATTTTTTTTGTTTTTTAGCATGCATGTTTTTATAATGATTTAGTACATATGTGTTTTTGAGAATTTTTTTTTTTATTTTTTGAATAATTTTTTCGACGTGCATATTTTTCAAATAGTAAGGTGCATATGTGTTTTTTATATAATGTAAATTTATAAGAAACCAAGAACATAAATGTTATACACAAAATTCGATATTGATTGAATTACAATTAAATTACATTTTCTAAAAGTAGAAAATACATGAATCGTATCGTTCTATAGATAATATGTGTAACACAAATAGACATATGTGCACACTCATTGTTATCAACATTTCAAAACTAGGACATATATGCACACTCTATTTCAACATTTTCAGAAGGCGGACAAATGTGCACACTCGTTTTTAACATTTTCAGAAGGCGGACATATGTGCACATTCGTTGTTGTCATCATTCTTTTAGTTTAGTTAAACCTGATACAAAGAAAAGTATAAAAGTTAGGAAACCTAAACGCAAATCATATGTGCACGTATAAAACATATATGCACACCCGTTTCCATTTACATTGAACCAACTTTGAAACACATATGCACGTATAAAACATATATGTATTAACTTTGTAAACTCAAGCAATGATGTTACTTGACGAACATTTTAAATATTCTTCCTATCTGAAGATACAAGGCTTACAAATATACAAGGCTAAATAAGTGTTACAAAGCATAGTGCCTTAAAATGTTTTTAAGTGCTAATTCACTATGAGGAACATATATGCTTTAGTTGTTCCCCGTAAGCTGGCAAAAATTGCTTTACATCGCATAAGCATTTAGTATGCAAACGCTACTTCTACAGGACATACACATGCCAAACACTTTGTTCTTATGTTTATAAACATAGCTATAACAACAAACACACATAATATCTTTCTAAATTACCTGGAGGATAATTATGATCCTTAAGTTGTTCAAATCATTAGTAAAAATCCATAGGTCACTACTCACTACTTTAACACAGCCACATGTTTATAGTTCACCTCTTTATTTACAATATACAAACAGAAACAACATGTATAACTAACTTCATGCAATATACAACAGCACGAAGACACCTTGAATGATTTATACACCGCTACATATAACAGTACTACATAAAGTTGCTTTCGATTAAACGTCGACTCTATTAACATGCATACTAGCTACATAGTGAGTTAATCTAATGTCATATTTTCCAGACTTGTCTCTAACCAAATTCTAGAAGTATAAAAATAAACATAAAACTGACGATAAAATAGTGTGACACGAGAAAATTAAAACTGAAACATAGCAAAAATTAGGTATACAAAAACTACACCTAAAGCAAAAAAATGCAGTATCAATTTTCAACACATAAAAATTTAATCAATAAACATTCTATTAATTTTATTTTTTAAAATAACCATTAGATTGAGGCGTTTGATTATGATGAACCTGTATAGGGTGGTGGTCGACGTGGCAATGAGATACTACTCAATCAATCACTACAAAAATGCAGACGATAATCATCGAGCCTTTTCAAAACAAAAAAACCACATAAATGAACCATATGAAATCATCTTAAAATAAAAAACGAGTTGTAGAATCGAAAGAAATAATTGAAAACTAGTTCGTACCTTTGATCAAAACCGCAACTTATACAAGTTGTATGAAAGAGGCTGTACGTTTTTTTTAATGGTATTCAGTATATAGATCGGATATGCTTCTTATTTTTTCAATCGAACAAATGACAAGAGAAATAGGTTGTGAAGCATAGGGGCGGAAGTTTTTTGGGTGAAGAAGAAGAGAGGCGGTAGTTATTGGGAAGAAGAATGAACCGTGTATTTTTTTACCTAGTTATTATTATTAATTCTTTAATTAGTAGGACATTTATTAATAATAAGATTACTATAATACCCTTGTGCTTTACAAATAATAACCAAATCTTTTAACTAATTACATTAATGGCACAAGTCATCTCATCCATTGATTAAATAATCTAATGGTTTATATTGGTTCTCGCAGTTCTCGCATTTAAAATGGGTGCCTGGAAAATAGAAGGCACACTATATAATATATATATATTATATATATATATATATATATATATTATATATATTTATATATTTATTCATATATGAGTAGGGATTAGTGGAGTAATTTAAATAAGAATGGTGAGAAGTGATTAAAATCACATTTGAGATGCAAGACTTTCCTTTAGATGATTTCTATTCATCTAGATGCACAAATAGAGTTTCGAAAGTTAATTTGATGCGTAGATGGTGCAAATTGATTTTCATGATTTTGGCACATGTAGAGGACCAAAAAATAAGAGAAATAATGAAATGCATCTAAAATACGTATATGCATATAATTAAAAGCTAGAAAACACATTATGATGCATTATAATGCATCTAAGATTATAGAGATGCATCTAATTTAAGTCGATGATCTCGGGCATATGCGGTTATAGTTACTTCCTATCCTTCTTATTTTAAAAAAACTTCTCATTTGATCCTATATATATATATATATATAGGAGGGTTATTGTGGTGTAGTAGCTTAAAGTTGTTAAAATGAGAAGTGATTTTAACCATATCTTTCTTTCCCTCGTTTGTTTGCTCTTGAAGAGAATAAAGACATATCGGTTGCTGATAAGATGAATACGTCTATCTCCTCTTCTTTTCGTCGTAATGTCCGAGGAGTGTAGGTCACAACAACTTGATCAGCTTTGTTATTAACTTGATACGTTAGTTATTTTATTATTGGATGTGAGATGGTTTTGGGACTTAAATGGCGATGGTGTTTTTCAAGTCAAGGATGTTCGATCTATGTTAGATGAGGCTTTTCTCCCTAAAATGGAAGTTCCTACTCGATGGATTAAAAGTATTCCGATTAAGGTAAACGTTTGCTTGGAAACTTTATCTCGATCGTTTACCTACTAGATCGAATTTGTCTCGTAGGAATGTCTCGCTTCCGTCTTTGGCTTGTCCTCTTTGTGATCACGTGCTCGAGGATTCGTCCCATTTATTCTTCGGTTGCTCTGTGGCGAAAGATATTCAGAAGTTAATTTGTAGATGGTGGAATTTGATGTTCATTCTTATGAGTCGTACGAAGATTGGCTCTCTTGGTTACAAATCTTTCGTTTAGTTCTAAGACGAAAGAGGTGTTGGAAGGCGTGTTTTACGTTTCTTGGTGGAGCCTTTGGAACTTCAGGAACCAATTCCTTTTTGCGTCTCCTATTCCCCGAAAGGATGCTATTTTCGACAATATTGTTTTACGCTCTTTTTATTGGTGTGTAGCTAGATGTAATAGAACTTTGAATTGGGTTAGTTGGCTTCAACACCCTTTTTTGATTCCTTTGTAATTTACTAGCTCCTTGCTAGTGGTTCTAATAAAGTCGCCGTTCAAAAAAAATAGTAGATACATGGCATTAAATCTTATACATAAAAATTGATGTATAACCACTAAAAAACTTGATACGTAACCATTTATAGCTGATACATATGATACATAGTTTTTCTTCACAAAAGACAATTAATAGAAATAAACATTTTATTCGCAAGTTCAGTGATACACTCTTACAAGTTAAATCTGAGTTAACAAATAATTATTAAACTATGATAAACAAATGATACACAAGAAACTAGTAATATTAAAAATCGCGAACCAACTGCTCGTACACGAACCAAAACCTCTAACACAACTCGTACATGAACCAACAACTCGTACACAGACCACAATTAATTAATTAATGTGACATTTGTCCAATTTTTATTACTTCTCACTTTAACAACTTTAAGCACCTACATCATTTTAACTAAATTCTATACATACACACACACCACATCACGCGCGAGGCGCACGCGCGCAACACCATAACACACACACACACACACACACACACACACACACACACATATATATATATATATATATATATATATATATATATATATATATATATATATATATATATATATATGTGTGTATGTGTGTGTGTGTGTGTGTGTGTGTGTGTGTGTGTGTGTGTGCGCGCGCGCGCGCGTGTGTGTGTGTGTGTGTGTAGAGAATTTAGTTAAAATGATGTAGGTGCTTAAAGTTGTTAAAGTGAGAAGTAATATAAATTGGACAAATGTCACATTCATTAATTAATTATGGTCCATGTACGAGTTGTTGGTTCATGTACGAGTTGTGTTAAAGGTTTTGGTTCGTGGTTTTACGAGCAGTTGGTTAGCGATTTTTTAATTTTACTGGTTTCCTTGTGTATCATTTGTTTATAATAGTTTATAATTATTTGTTAATCTCAGATTTAAACTTGTAAGAGCTGTATCACTGAACTTGCGAATAAATGTTTTTTTTCTATTAATTGTCTCTTTGTGAGGACAAAAATTTGTAATAATGTATCAGCTATAATATGGTTACGTATTCAAGGTTCTTTTATAGTGGTTTATACATCAATTTTTTTTGTATAAGATTTATGCCATGTTGTATATATTTTTTTTTGAACGGCGACTTTATTAGAACCACTAGAAAGGAGCTAGTAAATTACAAAGGAATCAAAAAAGAGTGTTGAAGAACTACCAATTCAAAGTTCTATTACATCTAGCATACACACCAATAATAGAGCGTTAAAACCAATATTTTGTCGAAAAATAGCATCCTTTTGGGAATTGGAGACGCAAAAAGGATATTGGTTCCTGATAAGTTACAAAGGCTCCACCAGAACCTAAATATCGCCTTCAAACAACTCTTTCGTCTTAGAACCTAATCGGAATAGATTTTGAAACAGAGAGCCAATCTTAGTACGTCTCATAAAAATTACATCCATATTCCACCATTACAAATTAACTTCTGAATATCTTTCGCCACAGACAGCAACCGAAGAAATAATTGGGAGGAATCTCGAGCACCGTGATCACAAAGAGGACAAGCCATAGACGGAAATGCGAGACATTCTATGAGACAATATTCGATCTTGTAGGTAAAACGATCGAGATAAAAGTTTCAAGCAAAACGTTTACTTAATCGGTTTACTTTTTAATCCATCGAGTAGGAATTCCATTTTAGGGAGTAAAGCGCTCATCAACATAGATTCGAAATCTTGACTTGGGAAAAACACCATCGCCATTTATAGTCCCAAAACCATCTGTCATCCATATTAGGTTAAAATGACCGTATCAAGTAATAACGATAGTGATCAAAGTTTGTTGTGAACTCTACACCTCCCGGACATGCCGATCGAAAAGAAGAGGAGATAGACGGTTATATCATCTTATCAGCAAACCGATATGTCTTTATTCTCTTCAAGAGCAAACAACGAGAAAAGAAGATATGGTTAAAATCACTTCTCATTTTAACAACTTTAAGTACTACACCAATATAACCCTCCTATATATATTATTATATATATTTATATATATATTATATATATAGGATCAAAATGAGAGTTTTTTTAAAAATAAGAAGGATAGGAGAAGTAACTATAACCGCATATCGAGAGGGCAGCGACTTAATTTAGATGCATCTCTATAATCTTAGATGCATTATAATGCATATAATGTTTTTCTTAGGCTTTTAATTAAATGCATATACGGTATTTTTGATGCATCTTCATTATTTCTCTTTCTTTTTTGGTCCTCTTCATGTGCCAAAATCATGAAATCAATTTTGCACCATCTACGACATCAAATTAAACTTTCGAAACTCTATATGGTGCATCTAGATGAATAGAAATGCATCTAATGAAAGTCGTTGCATCTCAAATGTTGATTTTAGTCACTTCTCACCACTTCTTATTTTAATTTACTTCTCACTAGATCCCTACTCTATATGAATATATTTATTTAATATATTATATTTATATTTATATTATATATAGTACATATATATTTATTGCTCTGTGCCTTTATTTTCAGCACCATTTTAAATGCGAGAACTGCGAGAACCAATATAAACCATTAGATTATTTAATCAATGGATGAGATGACTTGTGCCATTAATGTAATTAGTTAAAAGATTTGGTTATTATTTGTAAAGCACAAGGGTATTATAGTAATCTTATTATTAATAAATGTCCTACTAATTAAAGAATTAATAATAATAACTAGGTAAAAAAAATACTACGGTTCATCCTTCTTCAAAATAAACTACGCCTCTCTTATTCTTCACCCAAAAAAACTTCCGCCCCTAATGCTTCACAACCTAATTTCTCTTGTCATGTTGTTCGATTGAAAAAAATAAAGAAGCATATCCGATCTATATACTGAATACCGTTAAAAAAAACGTACAGCCTCTTTCATACAACTTGTATAAGTTGCGGTTTTGATCAAAGGTACGAATTAGTTTTCAATTATTTCTTTCGATTCTACAACTCGTTTTATATTATTTTTTTTATTTTAAGATGATTTCATATGGTTCATTTATGTGGTTTTTTTGTTTTGAAAAGGCTCGATGATTATCGTCTGCATTTTTGTAGTGATTGATTGAGTAGTATCTCATTGCCACGTCGACCACCACCCTATACAGGTTCATCATAATCAAACGCCTCAATCTAATGGTTATTTTTAAAAAAAAAATTAATAGAATGTTTATTGATTAAATTTTTATGTGTTGAAAATTGATATTGCATTTTTTTGCTTTAGGTGTAGTTTTTTTATACCTAAATTTTTTGCTATGTGTTCAGTTTTAATTTTCTCGTGTCACATTTTTTTTCGTCAGTTTTTATGTTTATTTTTATTACTTTCTAGAATTTGGTTAGAGACATTCTGGATAATATGGACATTAGATTAACTCACTATGTTGCTAGTATCCATGTTAATAGATGTCGACGTTTATCGAAAGAAACTTTATTAGTACTGGTTTATAATTTAGCGGGTGGTATTAATTCATTCAAGGTGTCTTCGTGTTGTTGTATATTGCATGAAGTTAGTTATACATGTTGTTTCTGTTTGTATATTGTAAATAAAGAGGTGAACTATAGCCATGTGGCTGTGTTAAAGTAGTGAGTACCTATGGATTTTTACTAATGATTTGAACAACTTAAGGATCATAATTATCCTCCAGGTAATTTAGAAAGATATAATGTGTGTTTGTTGTTATAGCTATGTTTATAAACATAAGAACAAAGTGTTTGGCATGTGTATGTCCTGTAGAAGTAGCGTTTGCATACTAAATGCTTATGCGATGTAAAGCAATTTTTGCCAGCTTACGGGGAACAACTAAAGCATATATGTTCCTCTTAGGAACAATGAATTAGCACTTAAAAACATTTTAAGGCACTATGCTTTGTAACACTTATTTAGCCTTGTATATTTGTAAGCCTTGTATCTTCAGATAGGAAGAATATTTGAAATGTTCGTCAAGTAACATCATTGCTTGAGTTTACAAAGTTAATACATATATGTTTTATACGTGCATATGTGTTTCAAAGTTGGTACAATGTAAATGGAAACGGGTGTGCATATATGTTTTATACGTGCATATATGATTTGCGTTTAGGTTTCCTAACTTTTATACTTTTCTTTGTATCAGGTTTAACTAAACTAAAATAATGATGACAACAACGATTGTGGCACATATGTCCGCCTCTGAAAATGTTCGAAAACGAAGTGTGCACATTGTGTGCTGTCTTCTAAAATGTTTTTTTGATATAGGTTGTGCATATATGTCCTAGTTCTGAAATGTTGATAACAATGAGTGTGCACATATGTCTGTTTGTGTTACACATCTATAGATCGATTCGATTCATGTATTTTCTACTTTTTAGAAATTTGTATTTTAATTGTAATTCAATCAATATCGAATTTTGTGTATAACATTTATGTTCTTGGTTTCTTATAAATTTACATTATATAAAAAAAACACATATGACCTTATATTTGAAAAACATGCACGCAAAAAAAATTATTCAAAAAAAAAAATCATCAAAAACACCTATTGTACTAATCATTATTAAAAACATGCATGCTCTAAAAAACAAAAAAAAAATAGTTCCGAATCATAACGTATTTTTATAAAAATGAGATTTTTTAAAAAATAAAAAAATAAATCGAAAATGTCCTTTTACGATAATACCCTTTCGATTAAATAAAATTCTTTTATATTATAAAAAATAATGACTGGTTTTGAAGGGTATATATATATCATTATTCTATATATGTATTATTATATATATTATATATATATATATATCATATACACACACACACACACATTATATATAACATGAGGCATTTGACCATTTTATACCACATCATGGATGCCATCTCATTACTTTTTTTTTTAATTTTTTGGTTAAATTCTTTTTTTATATTTATTTTTTTTGTAAAATTCATTTTTCCAAAAAATTTGTAGCCTACATGATTTGAACTTGAGTTGTTTGTAATATTAACAAATCACTCAAAATACTAGACTAGGTGTTTTTTTAATTTATATCTTGCAACTTAAAATATATAAGGCCATGCAAAAGATAATTACTTCTATTTTACTGATTCTAAAATTCGGTATATATTTTAAATATTGCTCTCTAATGCCTTCGTGGTTTGACATTCATAAGATACCTATCACAGCTGTAAGCTATTTTCCAACCATATAGATTCTTAGTTAATATATCATTCATCTATTAGTTTCTGTCGTTAAAAAAAATCTATTTACTTTCTGTTGCTTTTATTTTAGATACTTATGGTTTAATATTCGTTTTTTATTTTAGTGCTTAGCAAAAAACTTTACTTGTGCCCTATTCGTGTTTATTACCTACAAGAGTTCTGGTCTAGGATTTTGTTTCATCAAGTTATTAGGGTTTCGCTATTTTGGTTTTAGAGTTTGGTTGTGCAACTGAATTAGGGTTTCTAGGACTATAAATAGCTTAAGTTCTCATCTTCTTCAAACCCTAATGAACCACTTAAAAAACAGGTAAGCGAGTTCTGTGTATGTAAAGTTGAAGTTCATATTTTGATGATTGTTTCTTGTCATTTACGTAGTAATTGACAATAATATGCATGTTGATCCAAAGGTGGGTAAGCGAGTTATGTGTTTGTAAAGTTCAAGTTCATATTTTGATGATTGTTTATTGTCATTTGCATAGTAATTGACAATACTATGCAGGTTGATCCAAAGTTAAGAAATTATATTCAGTTTCTCGATTCCCATCGTTGTGTTGATTTTGGTATTGCCGAACAACATGCTGTGACTTTTGCAGCAGGTCTAGCAACAGAAGGTCTTAAGCCATTTTTTTGCTATATATTCATCATTTCTACACGGAGGTTATGATCAAGTGAGTACTTGGTTTTCACTTTTAATGAAATCTAATAACCGATAACTGATAGCTGACAAGTAAGTTTCATGACATTCAGGTGGTGCATGATGCTGATCTTTAAAAACTACCTGTTCGGTTTGCGATGGATAGAGCTTCGCTATTTTGGTTTTAGAGTTTTGTTGTGCAACTAAATTAAGGTTTCTAGGAGTATAAATCGCTTAAGTTCTCATCTTCTTCAAACCCTAATGAACCACGTAAAAAACAGGTAAGCGAGTTCTGTGTATGTAAAGTTGAAGTTCATATTTTGATGATTGTTTCTTGTCATTTACATAGTGATTGACAATAATATGCAAGTTGATCCAAAGGTGGGTAAGCGAGTTCTGTGTCTGTAAAGTTCAAGTTTATATTTTGATGATTGTTTATTGTCATTTGCATAGTAATTGACAATACTATGCAGGTTGATCCAAAGTTAAGAATTTATATGTATATATTATACTATGAATATTTATATTTTATATATGTGTGTGTGATGGTATATATATTTATGTGTATATATATAATAATATTATCTATATATCTATATTATATTTATATATATATATATATATTTATCTCTAAATGTATACACATGTATGTATGTATCATATAGATAATGTATGTATGTATTATACATGTATGTTCGTATTATATCATGTATGTACGTATATATACTAATATTGTATGTAAAGTATACTATATACATGTATGTACGTTAACATATATTATATATTATATATATATATATATATATATATATATATTTATATATATATATAATAATTTCTATATTTAATTATATATATATTATTATATATTTGTGTGTGTGTGTAGAGTGTGTGTATCTATAGAAAAATACATACATACATACAATACATAAATACTTACATACATATATATATGTATTATATATGTTCGTATGTTGTAGGTATGTATATTATATATACTTACATATAAATTTTATATATATATAAATACATACATATATATATATAATAGGTATATATTATATATATATATATATACAATTATTATTATATATATATATATACGTTACATACATGTATATAAATATAATATTATATATATATTTTATATACATGTATGGGTATGTATATATTTTTATGTATGTACGTATATATATACATGTATGTACGTTATATATTTATATATATATATATATTTTATATATATTTATATATATATATATATATATATATATATATATATTTTATATATATTTATGTATGTTTAGTATTATATAATATATATCATATGTATATATTTATATGTTATGTATGTTGATATATATTATATTAATATAATATATATATATGTATATATGTATGTATATGTATATATGTATGTATATGTATATATGTATGTATGTGTATATATGTATGTATATGTATATATGTATGTATACTACTATATGTATGTATATATGTATGTATATATGTATGTATATATGTATGTATATATGTATGTATATATGTATGTATATATATATATATATATTATATATATATATATATATGTATATATATCCTATTTATTTATATATAGAGTTTTGGATCAAATGAGAAGTTTTATTAAAATAAAGTAGGATAAGAAGTAACTATGACCGTTTATTGATATGCACCGAATTAACTTAGAATGCTCTCTATTATTCTTAGGATGCATTATAATGCATCATAATGTGTTTTCTAGCTTTTATTATGATGCATATATGTATATTAGATGAATTTCATAATTTCTCTTGTTTTTTGTTCTCTATATGGTGTCAAATCATGAAAATCAATTTGCCACCAGCTTACACTGCAAATTAACTTTGAAAATCAAATTGGTGATCTAAATGAATAGAAAATGCATTCTAATGCAAGTATGTTGCTTCTTAAATGTGAGGTTTTAGTCACTTCTCACCACTTCTTATTTTAATTTATTTCTTACTGGATTCCTACTATATATATATTATATATATATTGTATTTATATATATATAAAAATATATATATATATATTATATAGTAGTGCGTTGTGAGTGTGTGTGTCTGTAAGATAATCATTTCATCACCATAAACACAAAATAAGAGAAAAATTTTTAGAGAGAGAAAGAACTAGAGAGAGAAAGACAAAGAGAAAAATGGTTACTTGTAGAATATAAAATGTGGAAGCAACACCTCTTACCTTGTTGGATGGGGTATTTATAGTACATGGAGTGTTTTAACCTACTATGGGTCGTTGAGCTTTGTATTTGGGCCGATTCCGTTCCTATTACACATGGGCTTTAAGGCCCGACAACTAGCCCATTAGCTTAAATGAATTCCGTAAACTATGTTTTTCACTATACAAGGCTCGAGATGATATTGACCATCACTTTACTAAAAACAAGGCTAAACAATCTCCCACTTATCCAGGGTATGCCGGTCATTCAATTGTGGACCTTCTTGTGACGTCTTGAGTCTTGGAGCCTTGTGTTCTTGGGAATTATTTTGATGATCCTTTTGCATGCTTGTGATATTGGATCTTGATCTTTAACTTGATATTCTTTGACAAAAATATACTGTTATCGTGGTTCTTTGCCTTGCATTTCGTCTTGACTACTGAGACACTAAATCTTTATCCTTGAATCTATGCCTCCTAGCGTTCTCGTTTGTCTCCACCCTCAAGCTCGAAGGTCTTTGAGGCTTTGCTAACAATCTCCCTCAACATTTTCTTTTAACATGATTACTTGTACCACATCATGGAAGGAGTAGTACTTGATCCACTTATGAGATATATCTTTGTTATTGTCCGGCAATCTTGTCAAAAATGTTCTTTTGAGGAAGTGCTTGTACATCAGAGATTGCGGAAGACTTTGATAGTTTGAGCTTTCATCATGTATATATCTTTGTCGATTGAGCATGAGGTCTTGAATCTTGACTCCGCTGGAATGAGGTTGTAACGCCGTCTCTTATACCTGAAAATTTTTGTTAGTGATAAATAACAAATACTAACTACGAATATGGCTTTGTCATTCGTCTTGAGTATAGGGTTACATTAACCTTCGGTTTCGTGAGGACCGTTTTACAGTATAAATACTGTACCTGTGATTAGGTAGGTTCAATTTAGAAGAACCTCCTGACAGGGGTTTTCCAAGCTCATAAGAAAAGATTAGATCCTCTAACGCGATTGCATTAAGATTTCACCGTACTTGCTTGTTCTTATTACCGAAACGTCTCAAAGCAGACAACACGGTAAGAGTGAATCAGATAGTTACTATCTTTCTGATTGAGTCGTTAATTCATATATTGGACCAAAATTGATATCCAGTTGACACAAGCTTGATTCATTTAGAATCTCGTAAGTCACCTATCGCAGAGCTGTTTGATGTTGACTCTGGAAGGATTTCCATTCATCATTGTGAATACTGAAGAGTATCACCCTGAATGTTCTGGCAATTATCACAAGGATAATGCGTAGGACTTTTTGATACCAAATGGTGTATAATGATGTATGACATTTTGTATATTAGAATTTGTCTCCTAGTGAGATTTTTGATGGATCTCGTTGGCTCTAGACTCTATAAGTGCACATTTGTTATTTGGTAATCGAAGGCTGGAGCGGACTGCCACCTTTTCAATCAACGATCTCAGAATGAGAAAGCCGATAGAAACGTGTTGATCTCCGTGAGAAATGAACATAAAATGGTTTTGAGGAGATTATATGTGGCTGGGATGGGTTGTGCATTGCATCACTGGGTCCATGATGACAGTCTTCAATATCAGAATCATCTTTGTGATTACCGATAGATTATGTATTGACCAGGTTTCTACCTATGGTTGTATGGAGGGCTTCTTTCTTTTCACCCTTTAACCTTATAATTCTTTTTCATTCTTCAACCTCTTCAGTGCTTATCGAGACTTCATGACTAGAACCTTGTTGGGTTTGTTCCAGCACTAGCTCCATCTTAGTTAGCACTATTCCCTTATTCTCACTTTACTCCTTTTTTTCAATCATACCTAGGACTTCTACTCTATCTAATGGAGTATTCTTGGGTAGATCCCTATGGTTCTGGCTGGATCATAGAACGAATATACCTATGCTTAACCGTTCTTTATAAATCTCTTTGAGAAACAAACTGTTGGTCGGTCTTGGGGGTATTTGCCAATGAAGATCCATTAAAACCATATTTGATAAAAAATTAATCAACGTGTCTGAGAAATCATTTGAGACACATTGAGTGTTTCCAGAGTTACCAAAAAGCTCCCTACACATATGCACCATATTATGAAAGAGTTTTGCACATGCGAGGTTTGGGAACGCACTTATAGATTGAAGATCGTTTTACGTTTTAATCCGTTATTGATCACATTTAATCACTATTTCCCCCTTAAAATTGATATATGTTTACAATTTTTGACCAATTAGTGAATTAAAAAACAAGTTAATGGTCCGAATTCACTATGAGCCTAACTAAGTTTGGAGAACAGGAGTGGCTTGCAGAATCAATTTAATTATGATACTCCCCCTCAATTATAGAATAGAGTGAAAACTTAGAGTGGGAGTTTGTTGAGCACATAATTTTGAAAGAATTAATTTTTCTTTTTGGAAAATTTCTTGCGAAAAATTAGTGCTCAAGGAAAAAAAATGATGTCAGAGTATCTTAATTTAATTATCATTTTCTTGGTGCTTCTCTTGAGCATTCAAAACTTTGAATTGTTCTATATGACATTGCTCAATGACCGACAGAAGATATGAACTTTCCATTGGTGTAGGATATTGGTCATAATGAAACGTTTTCCTTTCTTGGAGACCAGTCCTAAGCTGACTTTACTTAGAAGTCGAAGAGAAAAAGTAAAAGGGTCTTGTTGAAAGCATTTAAAACTCTCGCTCGATTTTCATTATTCACCCGTGTTTATATTTATCAAACATTTCTAGGTGTGCAAATGTTATCGATTGTCGAGAGACATGTCGAAGAAGATTATTTTTGTATTTTTAAAATTTTCTAATTTTGTATATTGCTTTTATAGTTTTTATATTTTTATATTTTGTTTTTTTAATAAAATATTTATAAATCAAAATAAAAAGAAAGATAAAAAATATTTACAAGTCGAAGATTCCATCAACAGTGATAGTTGTTGCTAGAGTTGAAGTAGATGAAGTTGAATCTTGTTCTTATTGACGTTTATCGGATGCATCAACAGTAGTAACAACGGAAGACTTTGAAACAAAACTCTTGATTTTCTTCCTCCCACCCCCCCATTTGAATAATTCGTCGAACAAATTACCGAATAGACTTCCAACTCTTATCATTGACGACATGACTATCATATCTACTGAAGTGACATGAGGAGAGAGTGTTGAACACATAATTTTGAAAGATTTTAAAAATCCTTTTGAAAAATTCTTGAAAAATTATGTTCAACTGGTTTGAAGACAAGAAGATTTCTCTTCTTTTTAAAGGTAAAGCGCACTGAAGCGTACACTCCCCTTTTATTTGAAGCTCGGGTTATGCACTGAAGTGTACATAAGCCATTGCTGAAAGCTCATCAAATGTCACATTCATTGTCTCCATGATGTTCTTTGTCCTTTGGTTTATACTCGGAAAGCAATGGGATTAGCAGAGTATCAAGCCAATTTTGACAACGTGTCATAGAGAAAGTTGAACTTGGAAACCGTTTGTTGATAGGTTCCTGAGGGTTAGAAGTACTAGCATTATCTCCTTTAGAGCAGTCAGATTGACACACAGGTTCACCGGTTGCAATTGTTTTTCCGTTAATGTCAAAAATTCTTCCAGTTGGTGACCACCTAAGGCAAGATCTAGGTTGTACTTAGGCTGTAGGTGAGGCAAGTCTTTCTTTGGACCTTACCTTTTTAGGTTTCTTGACTTTTAGCTTATGTTTCTTTTCATTTTCAACATTTGAAACATTAGCACTTTGGTTTTTCTTTGTATATTTCATGCCATTCACATACTGAAGCACACATTCTTAGTATGGTTTAGTGGTATTAGATAAATTGCTTAAATTGTTGCACAATTTACCTCATATTTTTCATTTCTAATAGCAAGCTTAATGTTATTATATTCAGATGATGTATGGTCTGGATAGTTAGAAGACTGTAAACTCCTATGGGTTTCTTCTATTTTCTCTAACTTATTCGAGAGGCAACTACTCCTTAGTACTTAATAAGGACCATAACTCTTAAGATTGTTCCTAGACCGCGGTCTTCTGGTCCTAGTAGTGCTTTTAACGTCTTTAGGAGAGAAACCAGTATTTTTGGAATTAAATCGGTCCTTTAATGATGACATAAGGTTGTAAAACAGTGATCGGTTTTGTTCCTAACGCTTTCTTTTACATGTTTGTTAGGCATAAAGTTGTCTACCCTAGAAGCTTTAAAAGGATTAATCCTAAAGATTCCTGAGGAAATCACGTTATCATTTTTCATAACTTTTGATTATGTGGGGGTGGGTACCGTATTGAAGTTTTTGTTGTTGTCTAGTGACTGGTTTTGACAAAGCATGTGACTCATCGATCTTGGGAATAGCCTTAGATTTAGGAAGAGGAGTTACAACATACAGTTTTGGTCTAGAGGAAGAAGGTGGTTTTCCCAAGATTGATTGCTTTGGAAACTTAGTATTCGTACTTGTTCCATGAGTGGTGTCCTTTTGTTCAGAAACCTTATCATATAACTAGGCTCTTAGCTTAGCATTTTCATAGATCGTGTCGTGTAATTTGTTTTGCAAAGAGTCAATTATTGTTTTGGTTTGAGTTCGTGTCACAGAGATATAGTCAAACAGGTTCTTGTATGTGGTCTTAAGGTGAGCATTTTCTTTAAAACCTGAAACTCTAATTCTACGTTCTCATTCTTTAGGTTTCTTGGACACAGGATCAAGGGGTATTGATGATACATACGGAGTAGTATCCTTTACTTTTTCCCTTTGATCTCCCCAACTAAGATTGTAAAAACCGTTTTCGATCTTTTGTTGCATGTCATTATAAGCTTTATCGTACGAAATTTTGTCATATTTGCATTCTTTACATTTTTTGTATCAATCATTCCAAAGTTTAGCATATTCGTTTTCCTTTTTAATGATACAATTTTCAAATCGTTCTTTCGTACGTTCAAGCTTAGTTTGGAGTTTGATGAATTTAACTATTGATTGATTTTGCTCAATAGCACATAATTTCTTGACTGACTAACTACTCTCTAAGAGACGACTTAATTTCAAATTCCAATGCCTTGTTAATTAGCAAGAGATTCTTAGCTTCTTTTGCTAGAGAGATGTAAAGTCTTGAACAAATTGGCTGCTTCTTTTAATTATTATTGGATGTCAACAATTTTGCACGCTAGCGTCATCTGGTTTAACGATAGGGAAAAATTTCATCTTTTACAATTTTGTGAATCTTTTGGTGAGCAGAAGACGACCAATTGTGTATATCCAAAGTCATTTTTTGTTTGACAACACGTTGAAGAGTCACAATGGTGCTTTTTACCTCATTTTAAAATTTTCGTGCAATACTTGGTGTAGTATTATCCGAAAATTCTTCATTTGGTTTTGAAAATGAGTTAGAAACATTGGCCGTTTTGGAAGTATTCAAAAAATACAACTCTTCACGTGACTTGGTTGTTTGAGAAACAAAAAACCCCAAAAGATGATTAATCTTAGTATAATTTGTCGGTTTTATTTCTTTGTTCAATAGTTTCATTTTTAGACGACTCTCTTGAGCAAGTTTAGTGTTATTTCCGATTCATACACAGCAAGAGGATCACTGCTTTTTCTAATAAAACTTTGCCATTATACAAAGTCTGTTGTTTATGCTGAGCTTGTTTGAGATAAAAAAGGATTTTGATAACCCAAATCCAATTTCTATTTAGTGTGGTAAAACAAATCTGGCTTAGGTGAAAGCATGTGCATCATTTGAATCGATTGACCCGTTTTAACCAAAATATTATCTAATTCCTTTATCTTATTCTCAAGTTGAATTTGTTTATCAAGAAGCTCGTCTTAACGTGTTTTGAAATCATTCTTCAACTTTTTTTCTTTCTTCTTGAAGGAAGGAAACAATTGATTTTTCCTTTGAAAGCTGGTTATTTAGATTTGCAATTTCCTTATTCAAAGTCGTTATTTATTTAGCAGAACTTAAATGGAGAGCATTTATCTTTTTAGTAAGACATTGTTCTTGATAAACAGACTTTTGATAACACCTTTCAAGTTTGTTATACTTTTCCTGATTGATTTCAAAACATTTTTCTTGATTTTTATATCTAGCAAGCTCAGAGGTCAAATCAGCGTTAGTTTCTCTCAACTTGCGATTGACCGAGTTGACTTTCTCAACTTCAATTGCTAAATTATTATATAATGAATCATATAAAACACGTGTTTCATCAACATTTACAGGATGTTGTTCTACTGTTCTCCCACTTTGTTCCAAACTAGACACCGTAGAAATGACATTACTATCATTCTGTTGTACTTGGTGTGGTTCAGGAATGGGCTTGAGTAGTTCAGTATACTGCTCTTCTTGAGTAAACATATTGAATATATCATTATCATAACAATTTTCAGAATGGTGTACCTCAGCTGATCCATCTGAATCATAGACCGGAGCTTTGTCAGACCGAGTACCCGATGTAGATGGTTGCTGAAAATTATCCTATAAATTGCAGTTGGCAGTTACTTTCTCAATCTCATCATAGACACCTGCAGCAGCCATGAAATCAAATTCCTCAGAATTGAGTTGGATCCCTGCTTCATCATTTTGAGCAATCTGTAGTTGTGTTTGAAGATAAGCATCATCCCTTTTCCTTGGCTTTACTGTGTAGTTGCTGGCATAATGACCCTCTTCTCTGCAGTTGTAACACCTTATGTAACACCCCCAAATAGGGTTGCAGCAGAGTAATGTATCCGAAAGCGTTACTTCATAGATAAATAGCACAAGATATGAGAACGACCACTATACGTGTCGTTTTAATAAGATACATTGGGTTAAATTGTAACATTTCAAATTTTCAGGTCGTTTTACGACTCCTATTATTCTTCACTGTTTATTTTAGTCCAGTACATGTTTACTTTTAATTTAACTTTTCAGCTAAATTGCGTAGACTAGAAATAATCATTCAACGTAAATGGTCACCAAATAAATTAAGGTTTACGTCAAGCAAATGTTATGTAATTATTAGGAAGATAATTATTAACTTTGGGCGTTTTATTTTTATCGGTTCCACGTATAGGCTTCGTTTCGCAATAAAATACGTTTCAGACACACCCGGAAATGCCTATTTAGACCTTTACCTAGACTCAACCAAATAACCACTTTTAACCCGTACGCAAAATGATTGGTTTTCGTGTTATTAAGCATGAAGGCCGTTTGGGCTAGATTATATACACAATACTCATGTGTAAACAATAGGTCTAGCTAAATATGTAACTTTATCTCCTAATGTAAAGATTTACTTGTATATCTTGCATGAGGATTTCAAATCCCTTTTTCCTCCTATTACTACACGACAATAAGCGTCCTTCCTAAACAACTAGAAAATCTTCTATTATCCATGTTCTAACGTACAAGTACTCTTCTAACTAATTTAATAGTGTGTACTTAGGGTTCTATAACTTGTGATAAGAAGCTATTGACCAAATGATTAAAGAAGCAACATTGGATCTCTTTGTGTCTTGGATACCTGCGGTCAACCTCACCCTACACAAATCTCAAGATTATCAAAATCCCTCAAGGATCTTGTACAATGATCTTGCATTTTATAGGGATGTACTTAGGAGGTATTAAAAAACCATGAGTGCTTAACTAGAAACCATGAAACCACCTATTTAGGGCCACGGTTTGGTTCTTGGATCAGGGACTAGAAAAGTATCTAATCTTAAGGCCTTTATAAAACCCACTCATCTGTTGACTACTTAACACTTCTTACAACTTCTTAAACACACATACTCTCTCTAAGCAAAACCATCTCATACTTTCTCATGTTTTGGGTCATAAGCCCCCTCTTTTGCGAACAAACACATCTTCATAATCTCACATCACTCTTGAACAAGTAACTTAGGTTATCTTTGTGTGATCAAGGAGATAGGTTTGAGCTCGTGTAAGTTTTGAAAGTAAGAAGCACGGGTTTAAGCTAGGAAGTGGGTGTATTTATTGGGTTAGATCAAATCTCAGGACAACCAAACAGACGCTAAGACTCCTTGTAAGTCGAGGTCTAAACTCTTACGTATTATATTTTACTGGCTATTTTCTTGTTAGTCGAAATGGGTCACGTTAACTTGTATGGAACAAGTTAACGTGAGTATGAACATGCATGGTTCACCATGCATATATGTATATATACTTATCATGTATGGTGCTAGACTATGTTAAAAAGTACAAAGCAAGGTTTAATAACAAGCTAAAGCTTAATCAAATTTGTTTTATCATGAGTATAAGGACCAACGTGGATTTCTAACACTTGGACATGATTTGCACGAAAACCACATGTAAACATTATATGATAACTTGATGGCTTGGCTCGGGAAGGAGCATATTAACCAGTAGAGCGTTTGCATGTGTTAAACACCAGCAATAGGTGGGTCAAATAAGCTCAAAGTGTTCGGTTTGTGGTTAAACGCATGAACCACACCTTACTACACCACAGTGACGTATATGTCCATGTTGGGCAATGTAGCCCACCAAGGGTTATCTTGTATTATTGGTTTTGGCTTATAAGGGAACTAGGGTGGCTTACAAAGACTTCGAGGACTTACTAAAAACCTAATGGAACCTAGAGCTAGTAATAAGCTTAACAGAACAATAATTGGCTTATTAAACCACAACGCCTATAATTGGTCCAAACAGGCCCAATGGCCAGTAAACTGTGCGGTCCACAGCTTATTATTAGCTCTTTGAACTTATTATGAGGGTTTGTTATACTTGTGGGACTTATATGGGAACCCTAATATACTTTAGAAACCCTAATCAGATCCTTAATGGTTGGCAACCCTTAGTGGCCAAAATGGGGTTCATAGCCACGAATAAGCTTGAACAGCTTATTTGTGAGCTTATGCAGTTTATGGAGCTTATTATAAACTTAGATAAACTATTGGATCTCTTGAAAATAAGTCCACACCTTAAAAACCTTTAACGAGTTCATAATGGGCCCAAAAGCCAATTACCGAGAGCTTATTGGCTTACGGATAAGCCATACTGTAAAAGCAGCTTAAAAGCTTCAATAAGCTTAGAGGAGCTTACTGAGAGCTTATATGCTTTTGAAATCCTTATTGGACCATTATAATGCTTAATGGACCTTAACAAGCCCAAAAAGCCCAATAAGCTTAAATAAACTCATTCAGGATTATTTATAAGATGTCATAGCTTATATGGCTTATTGGAGTCTAATGAAGCCTTTTGTTACTTTTCAAAACTTATTTGGACCTAGAATGTAATTCTTGGAAGTTAGGGGACTAAAAGTGTAAAACTGGGAACTTAAGGGGTTAAAATTGTCAATAATCAAATTTCATAAACACAAAGGAATGTTTTTTTGTAATATGGAAACTAAGGATATTTTCGACAAAAGTGATTTTTATAATAAACTCTTAAAGTATCGGACTAGTCATTAATTTAAACGGTTTTATACAAATAAAACGACGATGTAACGAAATTGTACACCCAAACACAATATTAAATATATATATATATATATATATATATATATATATATTTATTAATAACACTTATACATATACTTGTACGTGTGTAGTCGTATACCCTCCCAAGAGCCAACGAGCAAAGACGAATACAATAAACATGTGCGACCCTATTTGGGGGTATTACAGATTGGTATCAGAGCCAAGGTTATAGAGAACCAGGTCATAAACGTTTTACTTGGACTATAACCGTTTTCAAACATTGCATCATACAAAGGGATTTTCAAGGGACATTCATTCACTCATTCATTCATACATTACTTGTTGCATTAGTTGAGTATACTAGATGCTGCATGATTCACATACGTGTTTATAATATATTAAGTATATTATTATAAGTCTTATATATGTACTAATGTAAACTTTATTTGAGTGTTACAGATTCAGTCATGTCTTCGGCATCATCTGCGTTTACCTACACATCTGTCTACACTGATTCTGAGCCAGGGAGGGTATTTTAGGGAGCTGATGAGGAGCTGTCGGACGGAGGTTCTCCGCGAGTCATCGTATACGGATACGATGGACTCCGTATACAGCCGGTAGCCTCGCCATCTTCGGACTATGCGCCAGGTCCTAAGCACCCACCTTCACCTGTCGAGGTACTATACGTACCTGAGCCGGAGTACCACGAGTACCTAGTACCATCCGATGATGAGGCACCCATGGAGGAACAACCTCTACCCGCTGATGCCTCACCCGTAGCCCTATCACCAGGCTATGTAGCGGACTCCGATCTGGAGGAGGACTCCGAGGAGGATCATGCTGATTATCTTGCTGATGGAGGGGATGATGATATCGATCCCTCTGATGATGATGACGATGATGATGACATAGGTGATGAGGATGAGGAGCCCTTTGAGGTTGAGGAGGATGACGAGGAGGAGAAAGATCACCTAGCTCTGACCGACTCTCCTGCTGCACCTGTTATTGACCCTGTTCCTTCAGCTGAGGATACAGAGGCATTTAAGACTGATGAGGCTGCACCTACACATGTTGTGCCTTCACATAAGGCATCCGGCTAGGATGTCCGTAGACCTCAGACCCTGTACTATTTCCATCTGAGGCGGAGGTCGAGAGACTTCTTGCCTTACCTATTCTACCACCATCTCCACTAACTCCACTATCATCTCCACAACCTCAGATTCCCTCACCATCATCACTACATTTACCACCACCTGTACCCACATCATTACCATTACCCTTATTTCCACTACCACCATTACCAGCCTCACCATTCATATCACCAGTCGACTGTAGGGAGGACACTTAGAGTGGAAGAGTGAGGGTTACCCACCTCGTTTAGAGGTTATGTAAACTGCTCTACCATTACAAGGTGACGGGTAGGAGTGAGTTCGACGGTGCCCTAGACCTACAGGAGGTCATGGAGCGGATTATGGGTTTATCGGCACTATGGATGCCGAGGTCAGACGACAGAGAACAAAGGAGGTCGGCTATGACATTAGGGATGTTTGGGTAGACCCGGAAGAGACTGTAAAGGGATCTGTTATGGTAGCACCGACGACCCGAGGAGGGTCAATGATATGTGACCAGACTTGCTGATGTGAGGAGAGGACACTTAGGATATTTATGCTGTGATCGAGGATACTCAGGGCAGGCAGACTCAGATATATTATAGGGTTGACATATTGGCCGAGGATAGACAGTTTCACTATGAGACTGCACGACTATTGGATCAGGAGGCCCTAGTTTCCCGAGAGGCTTGGGCATATTCCATTGGGTTGAGTATGACAGTTCACTATGATATGCAAGTATATAAGACTCATACCCAGATGCAGGATTATCATATCGCCTCACAAGAGTCACTGACGACGACATTGATTGCACATGTTTCGTCACTACAAGGACAGTTGTCAGCGGCCTTGGGACAGATTTAGGCATTTCAAGCTAGAGATCAGACTCATGCAGGTGATCGCGAGGGCGCTGGTAGTTCTGCCTAGAGTTAAATTTTTCATGTTAGATTCATAGCTATTATTATGTTAGCCGGCTAAGTATTATGAGTTTTATACCCAGCTAGCACGGTAGTAGGATTTGTACTTTTCGATTATTGTATCAGACAATCATGTATGTTTTCCCAGTTATATATGATGTGTTGTATTATGTCATGTCGATCTCGATTCTGTTAGGTGTTGTGATCCTAGTCATGTTATATAATCACTGTGTGATGTGATCCTGTTATATGTATATTTTACTCGTCATGTTGTGATGTTTATGAAAGCTCACATGTTTTATATTGTTGTGATTTAGAACAACATGCCACCAAAAAGAACCTCTGCTGCTGCCACTGCTGCCCTAATGACAGCTGTTGCTGTTAAGCAATTGATCAAAGCAAGAGTGTCTGCAACACTTGCTAACCATGAAACTTTTTGAAATAGCACTAATGGTCATGGCGACGGTAGCCACAATTCTGGCACTAGAACTAGAGGAAGTACACGCACTCTGCACGAGTGTACGTACAAAGATTTTCTGAATTGTCAGCCCCTTACTTTTAAGGGTACCGAAGGAGTGGTTGTGTTCGCACAATGGTTTGAAAGGATGGAATCAGTTTTCCACATTAGCAACTGTGCTGTATAGAACCAAGTTAAGTTTGCTACTTACACTTTCCTTGGAAATGCGCTATCATGGTGGAACTCCCACATGATGGTTGTTACACAAGATGTTGCTTATGCTATGGATTGGAAGACACTGAAGAAGATAATCCAAAGGGTGAAATCAAGAAGTTAGAAGTTGAGCTCTGGAACCTAAAAGTAAAAGGTATTAATGTCGCGAGTTACACTCTGCGCTTTCAAGAGCTTGCATTGATGTGCAAAAGGATGTTCTACGAGGAATCGAAAGAAGTTGAGAAATATGTTGGTGGACTTCCTGATATGATTCGATGAAATGTAATGTCATATCAACCCAAGACAATGGAGAAAGCAATTGAGTTTGCTAATGATCAGATGGATAAAAAAGTCCTCACTATTTTTGAAAGGCAAGCTGAACAAAAGAGAAAGATATAGTTTAATGCTGGGAACAATCAGGGGTACCAACAACAAAACAAGAGGCAGAACACTGGGCAAGCTTACACTGCTAGGCCTGGTGAGAAGAGGGATTACACGGGATCATTGCCCTTGTATACCAAATGAAACTATCACCACAAAGGACCCTGTGCTCCCAGGTGTAATAAGTGCAAGAAGATTGGCCATCTGGCTCGTGACTGTAGGATTTCTGTCCCCAATGGTAATAATAACAACCGTGGGAACTCCAGAATAACTCAGAACTCTGGCACTTGCTAATAAGGTGGTTGTTTAGGGGGCATTTCAGAAAGGAACTGGCCCGAAGTTGAAGAATGGAAACCCTGGTAATCAACGTGGGAACGACAATGCACCAGCAAAGGTTTATGTGATGGGTAATGCGGGAACAAAACCAGACTCCAACGTCGTTACAAGTACGTTCCTTCTAAACAACCGCTATGCTTCTATCTTATTTGATACTGGTGCGATTCGAAGTTTTTTCTCTACTACATTTAGGTTCCCTAAATTGATATCACACCAACTACATTAGGACCTTTTTATGATGTCGAAATTAGCCGACGGGAAAATAATTAGGATAAACACTATCATCAAGGGTTGACATTAAACTTCTTAAACCATCCATTCAACATCAACTTAATGCCTGTAGAACTTGGTAGTTTTGACGTCATAATCGACATGGATTGGTTGTCTAAGTACCACGCTGTCATTGATTGTGCCCAGAAGATCGTTCGTATTCCCTGGGGAAATGAAACCTTACTGATCTATGGTGACGGAAGCAATCGGGGAAACGAGACCCATTTGAACATCATTTCATGCACTAAGACTCAAAAATATTTGTTAAAAGGACACCATATCTTTTTGGCACATGTTACTACGGAGGAGACTGAAGACAAGTCGGGAGAGAAGCGACTTGAGGACGTACCAATCGTTCGAAATTTTCCCAAAGTATTTCCTGAAGAATTGCCGGGTCTTCCACCGACTCGACAAGTGGAATTCCAAATCGATTTGATACCTGGTGCTGTACCTGTAGCACGAGCACCTTATCGATTAGCTCCTTCCGAAATAAAAGAGTTGTCAGAACAACTGCAAGAACTATCTGACAAGGGCTTTATAAGACCCAGTTCCTCACCTTGGGGAGCTCCGGTCTTGTTTGTCAAAAAGAAGGACGGATCATTTTGTATGTGCATCGACTACCAGGAATTGAATAAGCTGACTGTGAATAATCGTTATCCTCTCCTAAGGATTGATGATTTGTTTGATCAACTACAAGGATCCAGTGTTTATTCGAAAATAGACTTGCGGTCGGGTTATCATCAGCTTAGAGTACGAGAAGAGGATATTCCAAAGACGGAATTTAGGACTCGGTATGGTCATTACGAATTCCAAGTGATGCCATTTGGTTTTACGAATGCACCTGCAGTATTCATGGACCTCATGAACCGAGTGTGCAAACCATACTTGGATAAGTTTGTAATTCGTCTTATTGACGATATACTTATTTATTCAAAGGATAAGAAGGAACATGAAGAACACCTTAAGGCAATTCTAGAACTGCTTAAGAAGGAGGAGTTATATGCCAAGTTTTCCAAATGTGAATTTTGGATTCCGAAGGTATAATTTCTCGGTCACGTGATTGACTGTCAAGGTATTCACGTAGACCCCGCCAAGATCGAATCCATAAAAGATTGGGCATCTCCTAAGACTCCAACGGAGATACGTCAATTTTTAGGTCTTGCCGGTTACTACCGAAGATTCATTGAGGGATTTTTGAAAATTGTGAGAGCCAATGACAAAACTTACTCAGAGAAGGTCGCTTTGAATGTGGTGATGGTGATAAAGACAAGAGACAGCTTTCCAGACATTGAAAAATAAGTTGTGTAGCGTACCTGTTTTAGCTCTCCCTCAAGGAGCTGAGAACTTCATTGCATATTGCGATGCGTCGCATAAAGGATTGGGTGCGGTACTGATGCAAAATGAAAAAGTGATTGCTTATGCATCGCGACAATTGAAAATTCATGAGAAGAACTATACTACACATGATTTGGAACTCAGTGCAGTAGTGTTCGCTTTAAAGCTTTGGAGGCACTACTTGTATGGAACCAAGTGTACGGTGTTCACAGATTTACAAGAGATTACAAACACATACTTTGACCAAAATGAGTGAATATGAGGTAGTCATGGGTTAGTGTTGCTCATTGATTACAATTGTAAGATTCATTATCACCCGGGGAAGGCAATTGAATGCCGATGTTGAGCAGTGAATGAACGAGGAGCCACTGCGGGTCGAGCTTAGTCTGACTATTGGGTTAGATATTCCTAAGCAGATTTTGGAGGCTTAGACCGAGGCAAGGAAACCAGAAAACCTCAAGACTGAAGATGTGGGAGGTATACTGGTTGAAAATTCGAAAGACCCAGAAAAGTTCAGGGAGGAGAAATTGGAACCGCGCGCCGACGGAACCCTATGCCTAAACGGCAGGAGTTGGCTGCCATGTTATGGTGACTTGAGGACTGTGATCATGTACGAGTACCACAAATCAAAATACTCTATCCATCCGGGTTCGTACAAAATGTATCAGGACATGAAGAAGCTATATTGGTGGCCCAATATGAAAGCCGACATCGCCACCTATGTCCGCAAATGTTTAACATGTGCTAGGGTTAAGGCCGAACACCAAAGGGGCCATCGGTTGTTGGTTGCAAAACCGAGATACCTCAATGGAAGTGGGATTACAATCAAATTGGATTTTGTCACCAAGCTCCTATGTCGTAGCAAGGTTATGACCCATTTGGTTGAATTGTTTGACGACTTAAAAAGTCCGCAATCTTTACGCCAATGAGAGAAACTGATTCCATGGAGAAATCGGCGAGAATGTACATAAAGGAAGTAGTCACGAGACATGGAATACCCGTCTTAATCATCTCTGATCGTGATCCTAGATTCTCATCAAATTTCTAGAAGTCATACAGAAGACCTTTGGGTACAAGGCTGGAATATGAGCATTGCCTATCATCCGGAGACGGATAGACAAAGCGAGAGGACTATTCAAATTCTCGAGGATATGCTACGTGCTTGCGTGATCGACTTTGAAAATGGTTGGGTTAAGCATTTGCCATTAGTCGAAATTTCATATAACAATAGTTATCACGCTAGCATCAAGGCTGCACCGTTTGAGGCACTGTAGGTCCGAAAGTGTTCTGTTCACCTATTTGTTGGGCCGAGGTTGGATAAGTTCAACTCACCGGTCCAGATTTAGTTCAAGAGATGACCGAGAAGGTCATTCAGATCAAGCAAAGGATTCAAGCCGCTCGTGACCGACAAAAGAGCTACGCCGATTTGAAACGTAAGCCGATGGAATTTCAAGTTGGGGATAGGGTTATGATTAAAGTTTCACTTTAGAAAGGGGTCGTACATTTTGGCAAACGAGGGAAGTTAAACCCGAGATATGTTGGACCTTTCAAAGTGCTGGAAAAGGTTAGATCTATTGCTTACAAACTTGAACTTCCTCAAGAGTTGAGCAGGGTTCACAGTACTTTTCATGTGTCGAATCTGAAGAAATGTTATTCCGACGAACCATTAGCCGTTCTGTTAGAAGGACTACATATTGGTGATAAGCTCCGTTTCATGGAGGAACCCATAGAGATCTTAGACCGAGAGGTAAAACAATTGAAGCAAAGCCGTATCCCAATTGTCAAGGTTTGATGGAACTCGAGGAGAGGTCCTGAGTTTACATGGGAACGTGAAGATTCATTCAAAAAGAAATACCCACATCTCTTCACAAATCGGGCATCTTCATCCACTACAAGGTCTTAAGCTTTGAGGGCAAAGCTCTTTTAATGGGTGGAGACTGTAACATTTTAGATTTCCAGGTCATTTTACGACTCTTATTATTCTTCACTATTTGTTTTAGTCCAGTAGGCTACTTGTAATTTAACTTTTTAGCTTAATCGCGTTAGACTAGAATTAATCATTCAACGTAATGGTCACCAAATAAAATTAAGATTTTCGTCAAGCAAAGTTATGTAATTATAGGATATAATTTTAACTTTGCGCATTTTATTTTTATTGGTCACGTAAAAGGCTTACGTTTCGCAATAAAATACGTTTAGACACACCCCGGAAATGCCTAGACTCAACCCACTAACAACTTTTAACCTGTAAAAGCAAAAATGATTTGGTTTTCGTGTTATTAAGCCATGAAGGCCGATTGTGGCGAGATTAAAACACAATACTCATGTGTAAACAACTAGGTCTAGCAAATCTTGTACAATTATCTCCTAATTAAAGATTGTACTTGTATATCTTGCATGAGATTTCAAATCCCTTTTTCCCTCCTAATACTACACGACTAAGCGTCCTAAACAACTAGAAATCTTCTATTATC
>BQNB010054149.1:2312-39669 GCA_026074375.1 Tanacetum coccineum | reverse complement strand
TGAAAGGAGATTCCTTGACATTTACTTTCCATCAAAACTCGGGTTTGGGTCACCTAAATGACTAGTAAAAAAATCTCAATCCAAATACGACTCATGTAAATAATCGAGCAAACCATGTCAACCCTAACATGTTTTCACATAACCCGAATACTACCTATTAAACCTGTTTATATATGGATTGACGGGTTAAATAGGTGTTAGGAAAATATTGTAAACAGACTTAATACTGTTAGTATTAAAGTTAAGTCTGTTAGTTATAGTTAGTACTGATAGAAAATAGTTAGTACTGTTAGTAGTAGAAGTTAAGTCTGGTAGAGCAAGTTAAGTCTGCCAGCATTAACTTAAGTCTGACAGTATTAAAGTTAATACTGCTGGGTCAGAATGTTAAGTCTGGTTGTAATTATAGTAATAGTTATCAATTGGCGTTAACTTAAGTCTGACAGTATTAAAGTTAATACTGCTGGGTCAGAATGTTAAGTCTGGTTGTAATTATAGTAATAGTTATCTCTTAGCGTTAATATAGGAAGAGATAAGCATTATCTCTTAACGCGTTTAGGGTTCCTTATGTTTATAAAAGGAACGTAGAATAGCATTGTATTGGATATCGGTTGATTGAGTATTCACAATCAAATAGTAATAGTAATAGCAAATTCTAGTATTTGTTCTTGTGTTCATCTTGGTATAAATATTGATATTCCGCGTCAATATTTGTATTCACGGTTATTGTCTCTCATAGTATCTTTGGATTTATTCAAAGGACTATAAGTCGTTTAAGGCTCATTGAGATCCTGTTGATAAGGACCTACACATGGCATTTCCTCTATTCTAGTCTTTTTTATATCTGAAACTAATCATATGGACTCTAAATGAATGGTGGCTAAGGGACGGACAATTTCTTTTTTAAAGTTCTGCATGTGACCATTGGCCATTGCTCGCCTTTACCTTTTAAACTGCTATAGATATAGAGTATGTTAGGGATATTGGTTGCGGATAAAGGGGTATTTGGGATTGCTTTATGAAAATAGATTATGCCTTTGTATAATTGGAATTAGATAGTGAGTTTTGTGTTTGGATTTGCTTCTGGTGCTTAGTTGTGACTTGCTATAGTTGTGAGATCTAACTTATTCCAAAAAACATAATTCCAAAATCCATGGGGGTGTTTGTTTCGGCTAATATAGCCGGCTTATGGCTTATTTGGGGTTATGTTTCATAAGCTCACTTTTTGGGTATTATTTTGAAACTTTTCGGAATAAACTTATAAAAGCCGAAAAGTTTCGATATAAGCGACAAAAAGTGAGCTTATGAAACACAAGCTCGAAACCAAATAAGCCATAAGCCGGCTATATAAGCCGAACACCCCCGTACAACATACGATAACATATACGTAAGGGGGTGTTTGTTTTGGCTTAAATTTGGGATTATCAGCTTATTTCATTTCGGCTTATATAACATACTTATGGCTACTGGAACCAAAAACTCTTGTAGTACTAAGTATGGCTACAACTGCAAAAGTCTTCTCGTAGTATATGACGTATTGACGTTGGTGGGAATCAACCCCTTAGCAACAATTATTTCGATATGACTGTCCACAATCTTATCTGCACTACACTTGAATGTAATCCATTTACAAAATGTTGTAGACATATGTCTTAACTAGTCTGGTTAATCCACGACTTCCCAAGTGTCATTCTTTTTCAAGCCATCTAACTCTTTCTTCATTACTTGTCTATATAACCCTTCCTGTATGTTAGCCATTCTCCTTGTACGTATTTTTTTTAACTTCTATTTTTTCTATTCTTTGTGAGTTGTCACCCATTCATGGTTCTTCCGTTGAGTCAATTCTTTCACTTCTTCGTAAGTGCAATTGTTCGAAGAGTACGAGTTTGCTTACCTTCTAGACATAGTGATTATTGTTATGTTTGTTTAGGACTTGGGCTGTTAATTTGTTGTTGATTGTTAATTTGTTGTTAGATTGCTGTTATTAAAGCGAGCCAAACTTATAACCATCGAGTCAAGACCAATAGCCAAGACTAGTTGAGCCAAAGTCCTCATATAGATGTGGTGACTGGTTTAGGTTAATATATGGAATGATTCTTGCTCTTGTACATCATGGCAGTCACATCGGCTTTATCTTTCTGTGTTATGTTTGTTTTGGACTTTTGGTGTTTCAAAAAGTTCAAGTCCTTTTCGTTCTTTATCCCGCCATTCCATTTGTTGCTCTACCATTCTCTTCTTCAAATACATCTTCTTCATCAGCCACATTTTGCACTACATTCCTCTCCATTTCTTCCCATCTCTTCTTGAAATAATGAATCATATTCTGAGTCCAATACCTTGTTTCTTCAAGTGAAGGCTGTTTCTTATTAACAATAAATTCATCCACAACTTCTTTTTCCTTGGCTTCACTTATCCTCCACCTCAAGAGCAGAGAATCTATTCTGATTCTTACTCCCTTATCCTTTTTTGGCTTCAATGTTCCCCTCTTTCCCCTTATTCTGACTAGGAACTTTAGGTATATCAGGTTTGTTTTTAGGTTTATAAGCATATCTTGTATTTTGGTTGTGGTTTTGACTCGTACTACCTTTTTTATTTTTTAACACAGAGATGAACTCTTCTTTGTTTTGCTTTTGTGTCTTCTCAAGCAACTCTTTCTCCATAAATTCTTCAACAGACATAGGCATTTTAATACATTTGGCATTCTCATGCCCAAAAACAGAACAATGCTTGCAAATTGGTGGTCTCCAAGAATACTCAACTTTCACCTTTTTTAACACCAATAGTATTGTTTTCATCATCTCTGTAGCAAATTTCAATTTCCTCCTGGAATCCATTCTTAACTGCAATTTCCACCAAGACTCTAGCATAGCCCACCCTTCCAGATCCATATTGACACAAATTAGTTGTCATGGCATCCATTATGATTGGCTTCCCGAGGCTACTAGCAATTTTACTAATACCCTTCACCGTCCAAGCCTCCATTAGGACATTCATCAACCTCACCCATAATGGAATAACAGTAGGCTCATTCATTTCCATATTCATCAATGGGTTCCATTTCTGCACAAGTGGCTTGTTTCTAACCATCCAAGGTCCATTCTCTACCACATAATACATCCCTTCTTCATTACCAAACTTAAAGAAACACATCCCACTACCATTACTAATAACTTCTTTTAATCCCAATCTGCCCCACATTCTCATCCAAGGTCTATAGTGTATGTTTGTTGTTGCTGTTTGATAAGGTTTAGGACTTAGGCTGTTAATTTATTGTTGATTGTTAATTTGTTGTTAGATTGCTGTTATTAAAGCGAGCCAAACTTATAACCATCGAGTTAAGACCAGTTGAGCCAAAGTCCTCATAGCCATATAAATGCTTCTTAATTAGATGTGGTGACTTGTTTAGGTAAAAAATATGGAATGATTCTTGCTCTTGTACATCACGGCAGTCACATCGGCTTTATCTTTATGTGTTTTGTTTGTTTTGGACTTTTGGTGTTTTAAAAAGTTCAAGTCCTTTTTCTTCTTTCTCCCACCATTCCATTTGTTGCCTGATTTGGTGCACCTGTCTCCCTTAACTACAAGACAGCGGCACATTCTGCTGTATCCATTTCAAGTTACTACCAACTCGCTCACACCCTTCCCTGTTCCCCTGTATGGCAGTGATGGCGATCGTTGAGAGTTGAGTTCTTTGAGTACGAGTTTGCTTACCTTCTAGACATAGTGATTGTTGATTTGTTTGTCTAGGACTCAGGCTGTTAATTTGTTGTTGGGTGCATCTTTTAGTTCAACTGTACATTGGATTTCGTTCACTTTTCGTAGCTATTTACATCACTTCCACACAAGCAAACTCACTTCCCTAATTTTATTTCAGGTGAAGCCACGCGATGATGCAGAAGTACTTGATTCAGTTCATGATGCCGGCAATGACATGCTCCACACTGCAGGTTCCGGTGCTAGTACCAGTGCAAGCGTTTGAGTTCTAGAAGTTGTCTCCTTGCTTTTCTATGAAACTGTTACATCTGTCTTGTCAACTTTGTTGATGTCTTACGTGTTTTCTAGCTTTTGTTTGATATGTTTAATGAATCTTTAAAGATTGTGACTGGTATAAAAAACATGATGTGGTAGAGAGTATTTGAATGTGCTTATGAGATTTGAAGTTGTTACTATTATAAGACCCGTTTTCTTTTGGAGTGTGTGACAAAAAAGGATAATCTAAAGATTTACACGTAAAATGAACCTTAATAGTAAGCAGATTATCAAACTGAGATAATGCGACTACTTCCGAAATTGGTTATCCAGAAAGTTGCTTGTTTTGACCCTTGAGTAATTAATTTTAGTTTGACTATATATGATCGAAAGTTAGATAAATAATTTGTGATTTTCAAAAAACTACATCTTAGTATGATACTTGTAATCAGGGGCGGATCTACGTGTATGGTATAGGGGGCGTTGCCCCCCATAAAATTTCTGTGAACACAAAAAGTATATAGGAAAAAGGATTTATTTTGTAGAAAAATGTTCGGTGCCCCCATACAAATTAGAAGAGTGCCCTCCACACTCTTGAAGATTATTAAAAATCAAATTGATTTTGACTATCAAAACTGTTGGAATAAACATCTTAGTGGTTTTGCTCGGAAAAAATGGTGAAGTATAAAATTGAAGAAGAAGAAGAGGATACTGGGAAGGGTGAAAGAATACTGTGGGTGGGTAGGTGAGGAATAGCCACAAAAAACAAAAGTACTACTCTTTAAATTGGTAATTTAATACTCTATTTAATATTTTTATATTTTAAACTAATTGTATAATGATCTATAACTCTATAATGTCTTTGATGTTACCTTTTGGTGTTTTGGTCTATAATGTAATAAACAAACATAATTCAGTTTTTTTTAAAGAAATTAGTTGAAATTATGAGTCAAAAAAATTATTTTATAAACTTATTCACTTATATCAGTATTGTATTGAATTTGAAAAGTTTTGTTGTTTTTAATCATCTAAGTGAAGCAATTTTGTTGCCTTTAATCACACATAACTCGACCCGATCCGACCCGACGTAACTTGTTTCGAGTAACACTAAACACCCTTTATCTATCGATGCCCCCCTTGACCAAATTTCCTGGTTCCGCCACTGCTTGTAATTTGCACAAATTGTTGATGAGAACTTGCTTTTTACAATATATATATATGCTTAATGGGAATTTTGGACTTTGTTTATTCCATTCTTTGCAGAGTGATAGAGCCAAGAAACTAATGCCCGTCCATCAAAACATGAACAAAACCAAATTTAACTGCTGAACAACATTAAAAGCAAGTTTAGGAGTTATAGTAGGATAGTATGAATAATGATAATTTGCGAATGGTGATAAAAGGGCGAGCCGGTTCACAATTTCTTTTAAGGAACAAGAGCATTGAATTCATGAATGTGTATAACGAGGTTTTTAATCCCGAGCTTCACGACGGGTTGCTTGTGTACATAAGTATTATATGTGACGAATAAAAATACAACAATCTACTAACACTTATTTAATCACTTTCATACATGGTGCAACAAAACTTATGATCTACGAACTAAGGGTAAAATATAATAAACTATATACCCTCCTCTTGACATAATTTAGCGTTAACTTATTGATAAACACTAAAACATCTGCTCTTACAACTTTTAACAGCAAAAGCACATCCAAACTCTATAAGCGTGAGACATATTCTTTGCTTGACGCCTTGACATATTTATGAGGCTAATCTTGACACTTCCGGATCAACTGCTACAACCGAGAAGAGTTTTTCAGCAATGAAACTCTTTAAGAATCGACTTCGAAATAAGATGGCAAATAATAAGTTTCTTGCGGATAACTTGGTCATTCACATAGAAAAAGATATTGCTGATTCTTTTGACTCAAAATCTGTAATTGATTAAAAAAAAGGGTTAAAAAAACGCAACCTTCTCCTTAAGACCCGTCTAAACCTTAAAGGCCGTAAAGCCGTGTTGTAATATGTATGTTTAAACGTTTATTTTGCGACTTTCTTAAATATATAAGAAAGTTTAAACATGAAGTCTCTAGTTATATCTTATAAATTATGGGACAAAATATCATTTAATTTTATATAACCAAAATAAGAAAAATAATTTGAAGGCTAAAGCTATACATAGCAAGATTAACAATAGTTAAGAAAACTATTAGTAACAAAACAATTATTGTTACTATTGCTGAACAATTATTGTTACTATTGCTGGGACAAGTTATGACTTGGATAACGTGACATGACACATAAAATATTGGTAAATGATTATAAAATATGCGGGTAGCAACAATCAAACATGGATAACGTGGCATGTGTGATCCCTACACACTGCCTACTTGTGTGTGTGGGGGGGGGGGGTAATGGTATAAACACCAAAGTCAAAGCAAAAGTCAACTCTGCAACTATGGTTCAAAACAGAGAAGGAAACAGAGATGCAGATACTAGTAAAGCTCACAACAAGTCCAATCCATTCACCACACGGTGTCATGGCATCACAGAGCAGATTCCCGCATTTAAGTGTAGTGCAATGTAGTTTGTTAGTTTCTTAATGTAACAGTACCTTAGTGTAGATGTAACAGTTTCTTAGCTTAGCTTCTCTTGTAACTAGTATAAATACTTGTACCCATTTCATTTCTCATTTTGTAAGAGTTCACTTTGTTAAACCACGATCTAGCCATCTAGGATATAATAACAATGATTCACAAACACGCAGCGGAATAATTAAGAACACAATCATTGTTATGAACAAGGTTTTTGATTCTAAGGATACTTAATAAAACTAATAAGCAACACTAGTGATATGACTCATCTTTTTTTTTTATGGCTAACTACAACTATTACACGACACACACTTTGCTATTAGACTCTTATTGAGAAGTCTGTGTTTTTTTGGATTCTAAAACTATTCACCTACCTCTGTTTATTTTACTAGAGGGCTAGGGGATTACATAAAACCTAGCTTACTATGAAAGCTAACTTAATATTTATCTTTAAGTCCTTGTTGTTTCTTTTATCTTTTCCTTCAATGTTGCATATAATGTTTTGTAATCATCAAATTATAATTCCAATACAATCTTCCCCTATTTGAGATTACAAAACAATCTTCATGTATGAAACAACCTTCAAAGCGTCCCCTTGAATTAAGATCTTCTGTATGTCACAATCTTAATAAGTTGCATAATATGAAACTTCTTCCCCTTTTATGTAATATCCAAATAGGGTTCTTCGTGTAGATAAGAACTAATAAGCACTTCACCTTAAAGTGATATAACATCTCTTTGAATCACGAAAACCTTAGTAGGTCCAAGTTAGTAATTATGATGAAGAAAATGAGGTATTACCCATATTGGCTATGGAAGAAGTAGAATCCCCCAAGCTTGTGTCTTATGTCTTGCACTATCCACGTGACGTCGAACTTATACAAATGCTGGTAATCATTTGATAATTATAAGTAACCCGTAACCTCTTGACAAAAATCATCATCTTCTATGTGATACATTCTAAGTGATATCAAATGTACGTAGTAAGCACCTAAGATAGTCATGCCACTTTTTGCTGACAACATTTAAAGATACTTTGTTCGTGCTATTATATTGTTGGGTGACGAAGAGACATGACGTATCTAGCATTGTGTTTACGTCTATCTTATGGTGTGCTTACTACGTACATTTGCTATCAATCTTAGTTGGTATCTCATAGGAAGATGATTGATTTTTGTCAAGAGGTTGCGGGGTTACTTATTATTATTCAAATGTTTTTCCAGCATTTGTATAAGTTCGTCGTCATGTGGATAGGCAAAGAATAAGACACAAGCTTGGGGGGATTCTACTTCTTCAACATTATGGGGTAATACTCATTTGTCTTCATCATTAATTACTACTTGGAGTCCTACTAAGTTCGTGATTCAAAGAGAGGGGTTATCATTAAGGGAAAGTGCTTATTAGTAGCTATCTACACGGATGAACCCTATTGGATGTTTACAAAAGGGGAAGAAGTTTCTGGATTTGCAACTTATTATGAGTTTGGTGACATACATGAAGAAGATCTTAATTCAAGGGGAAGCTTTGAAGGTTGTTTCATACATGAAGATTGTTTTGTAATCTCAAATAGGGGAAGATTGTTGGGAATTATAATTTGATGATTACAAAACATTATATGCAACATTGAAGATAAAAGAAACAACAAGGACTTAAAGATAAATATTAAGTTAGCTTTCATAGTAAGCTAGGTTTTATGTAAACCCTAGCCCCTCTAGTATATAAAGAGAGGTAGGGTGAATAGTTTTAGAATCCAGAAAAACACAGACTTCTCAATGAGAGTCTAATAGCAAAGTGTGTGTCGTGTAATAGTTGTAGTTAGCCATAGATGAGTCATGAATCATCTATGTGCTTATTAGTTTATTAGTAGTCTTATGAATAAGAAAACCTTGTTCATAACAATGATTGTGTTCTTAATTATTCCGCTGCGTGTTTGTGAATCATTGTTATTATATCCTAGATGGCTAGATCGTGGTTTAACAAAGTGAACTCTTACAAAATGAGAAATGAAATGGGTACAAGTATTTATACTAGTTACAAGAGAAGCTAAGCTAAGAAACTGTTACATCTACACTAAGGTACTGTTACATTAAGAAACTAACAAACTACATTGCACTACACTTAAATAAATATCTCTGATGCTTGACACAGTGTGGTGAGATGTATTGGATATTGTTGTGAGCTTTACTAGTATCTGCATCTCTGTTTCCTTCTCTGTTTTGAACCATAGTTGCAGAGTTGACTTTTGCTTTGACTTTGGTGTTTATACCATTACCCCCCCACACACAAGTAGGCAGTGTGTAGGGATCACACATGCCACGTTATCCATGTTTGATTGTTGCTACCCGCATATTTTATAATCATTTACCAATATTTTATGTGTCATGTCACGTTATCCAAGTCATAACTTGTCCCAGCAATAGTAACAATAATTGTTCAGCAATAGTAACAATAATTGTTTTGTTACTAATAGTTTTCTTAACTATTGTTAATCTTGCTATGTATAGCTTTAGCCTTCAAATTATTTTTCTTATTTTGGTTATATAAAATTAAATGATATTTTGTCCCATAATTTATAAGATATAACTAGAGACTTCATGTTTAAACTTTCTTATATATTTAAGAAAGTCGCAAAATAAACGTTTAAACATACATATTACAACACGGCTTTACGGCCTTTAAGGTTTAGACGGGTCTTAAGGAGAAGGTTGCGTTTTTTTAACCCTTTTTTTTAATCAATTACAGATTTTGAGTCAAAAGAATCAGCAATATCTTTTTCTATGTGAATGACCAAGTTATCCGCAAGAAACTTATTATTTGCCATCTTATTTCGAAGTCGATTCTTAAAGAGTTTCATTGCTGAAAAACTCTTCTCGGTTGTAGCAGTTGATCCGGAAGTGTCAAGATTAGCCTCATAAATATGTCAAGGCGTCAAGCAAAGAATATGTCTCACGCTTATAGAGTTTGGATGTGCTTTTGCTGTTAAAAGTTGTAAGAGCAGATGTTTTAGTGTTTATCAATAAGTTAACGCTAAATTATGTCAAGAGGAGGGTATATAGTTTATTATATTTTACCCTTAGTTCGTAGATCATAAGTTTTGTGCACCATGTATGAAAGTGATTAAATAAGTGTTAGTAGATTGTTGTATTTTTATTCGTCACATATAATACTTATGTACACAAGCAACCCGTCGTGAAGCTCGGGATTAAAAACCTCGTTATACACATTCATGAATTCAATGCTCTTGTTCCTTAAAAGAAATTGTGAACCGGCTCGCCCTTTTATCACCATTCGCAAATTATCATTATTCATACTATCCTACTATAACTCCTAAACTTGCTTTTAATGTTGTTCAGCAGTTAAATTTGGTTTTGTTCATGTTTTGATGGACGGGCATTAGTTTCTTGGCTCTATCACTCTGCAAAGAATGGAATAAACAAAGTCCAAAATTCCCATTAAGCATATATATATATTGTAAAAAGCAAGTTCTCATCAACAATTTGTGCAAATTACAAGCAGTGGCGGAACCAGGAAATTTGGTCAAGGGGGGCATCGATAGATAAAGGGTGTTTAGTGTTACTCGAAACAAGTTACGTCGGGTCGGATCGGGTCGAGTTATGTGTGATTAAAGGCAACAAAATTGCTTCACTTAGATGATTAAAAACAACAAAACTTTTCAAATTCAATACAATACTGATATAAGTGAATAAGTTTATAAAATAATTTTTTTGACTCATAATTTCAACTAATTTCTTTAAAAAAAACTGAATTATGTTTGTTTATTACATTATAGACCAAAACACCAAAAGGTAACATCAAAGACATTATAGAGTTATAGATCATTATACAATTAGTTTAAAATATAAAAATATTAAATAGAGTATTAAATTACCAATTTAAAGAGTAGTACTTTTGTTTTTTGTGGCTATTCCTCACCTACCCACCCACAGTATTCTTTCACCCTTCCCAGTATCCTCTTCTTCTTCTTCAATTTTATACTTCACCATTTTTTCTGAGCAAAACCACTAAGATGTTTATTCCAACAGTTTTGATAGTCAAAATCAATTTGATTTTTAATAATCTTCAAGAGTGTGGAGGGCACTCTTCTAATTTGTATGGGGGCACCGAACATTTTTCTACAAAATAAATCCTTTTTCCTATATACTTTTTGTGTTCACAGAAATTTTATGGGGGGCAACGCCCCCTATACCATACACGTAGATCCGCCCCTGATTACAAGTATCATACTAAGATGTAGTTTTTTGAAAATCACAAATTATTTATCTAACTTTCGATCATATATAGTCAAACTAAAATTAATTACTCAAGGGTCAAAACAAGCAACTTTCTGGATAACCAATTTCGGAAGTAGTCGCATTATCTTAGTTTGATAATCTGCTTACTATTAAGGTTCATTTTACGTGTAAATCTTTAGATTATCCTTTTTTGTCACACACTCCAAAAGAAAACGGGTCTTATAATAGTAACAACTTCAAATCTCATAAGCACATTCAAATACTCTCTACCACATCATGTTTTTTATACCAGTCACAATCTTTAAAGATTCATTAAACATATCAAACAAAAGCTAGAAAACACGTAAGACATCAACAAAGTTGACAAGACAGATGTAACAGTTTCATAGAAAAGCAAGGAGACAACTTCTAGAACTCAAACGCTTGCACTGGTACTAGCACCGGAACCTGCAGTGTGGAGCATGTCATTGCCGGCATCATGAACTGAATCAAGTACTTCTGCATCATCGCGTGGCTTCACCTGAAATAAAATTAGGGAAGTGAGTTTGCTTGTGTGGAAGTGATGTAAATAGCTACGAAAAGTAAACGAAATCCAATGTACAGTTGAACTAAAAGATGCACCCAACAACAAATTAACAGCCTGAGTCCTAGACAAACAAATCAACAATCACTATGTCTAGAAGGTAAGCAAACTCGTACTCAAAGAACTCAACTCTCAACGATCGCCATCACTGCCATACAGGGGAACAGGGAAGGGTGTGAGCGAGTTGGTAGTAACTTGAAATGGATACAGCAGAATGTGCCGCTGTCTTGTAGTTAAGGGAGACAGGTGCACCAAATCAGGCAACAAATGGAATGGTGGGAGAAAGAAGAAAAAGGACTTGAACTTTTTAAAACACCAAAAGTCCAAAACAAACAAAACACATAAAGATAAAGCCGATGTGACTGCCGTGATGTACAAGAGCAAGAATCATTCCATATTTTTTACCTAAACAAGTCACCACATCTAATTAAGAAGCATTTATATGGCTATGAGGACTTTGGCTCAACTGGTCTTAACTCGATGGTTATAAGTTTGGCTCGCTTTAATAACAGCAATCTAACAACAAATTAACAATCAACAATAAATTAACAGCCTAAGTCCTAAACCTTATCAAACAGCAACAACAAACATACACTATAGACCTTGGATGAGAATGTGGGGCAGATTGGGATTAAAAGAAGTTATTAGTAATGGTAGTGGGATGTGTTTCTTTAAGTTTGGTAATGAAGAAGGGATGTATTATGTGGTAGAGAATGGACCTTGGATGGTTAGAAACAAGCCACTTGTGCAGAAATGGAACCCATTGATGAATATGGAAATGAATGAGCCTACTGTTATTCCATTATGGGTGAGGTTGATGAATGTCCTAATGGAGGCTTGGACGGTGAAGGGTATTAGTAAAATTGCTAGTAGCCTCGGGAAGCCAATCATAATGGATGCCATGACAACTAATTTGTGTCAATATGGATCTGGAAGGGTGGGCTATGCTAGAGTCTTGGTGGAAATTGCAGTTAAGAATGGATTCCAGGAGGAAATTGAAATTTGCTACAGAGATGATGAAAACAATACTATTGGTGTTAAAAAAGGTGAAAGTTGAGTATTCTTGGAGACCACCAATTTGCAAGCATTGTTCTGTTTTTGGGCATGAGAATGCCAAATGTATTAAAATGCCTATGTCTGTTGAAGAATTTATGGAGAAAGAGTTGCTTGAGAAGACACAAAAGCAAAACAAAGAAGAGTTCATCTCTGTGTTAAAAAATAAAAAAGGTAGTACGAGTCAAAACCACAACCAAAATACAAGATATGCTTATAAACCTAAAAACAAACCTGATATACCTAAAGTTCCTAGTCAGAATAAGGGGAAAGAGGGGAACATTGAAGCCAAAAAAGGATAAGGGAGTAAGAATCAGAATAGATTCTCTGCTCTTGAGGTGGAGGATAAGTGAAGCCAAGGAAAAAGAAGTTGTGGATGAATTTATTGTTAATAAGAAACAGCCTTCACTTGAAGAAACAAGGTATTGGACTCAGAATATGATTCATTATTTCAAGAAGAGATGGGAAGAAATGGAGAGGAATGTAGTGCAAAATGTGGCTGATGAAGAAGATGTATTTGAAGAAGAGAATGGTATAGCAACAAATGGAATGGCGGGATAAAGAACGAAAAGGACTTGAACTTTTTGAAACACCAAAAGTCCAAAACAAACATAACACAGAAAGATAAAGCCGATGTGACTGCCATGATGTACAAGAGCAAGAATCATTCCATATATTAACCTAAACCAGTCACCACATCTATATGAGGACTTTGGCTCAACTAGTCTTGGCTATTGGTCTTGACTCGATGGTTATAAGTTTGGCTCGCTTTAATAACAGCAATCTAACAACAAATTAACAATCAACAACAAATTAACAGCCCAAGTCCTAAACAAACATAACAATAATCACTATGTCTAGAAGGTAAGCAAACTCGTACTCTTCGAACAATTGCACTTACGAAGAAGTGAAAGAATTGACTCAACGGAAGAACCATGAATGGGTGACAACTCACAAAGAATAGAAAAAATAGAAGTTAAAAAAAATACGTACAAGGAGAATGGCTAACATACAAGAAGGGTTATATAGACAAGTAATGAAGAAAGAGTTAGATGGCTTGAAAAAGAATGACACTTGGGAAGTCGTGGATTAACCAGACTAGTTAAGACATATGTCTACAACATTTTGTAAATGGATTACATTCAAGTGTAGTGCAGATAAGATTGTGGACAGTCATATCGAAATAATTGTTGCTAAGGGGTTGATTCCCACCAACGTCAATACGTCATATACTACGAGAAGACTTTTGCAGTTGTAGCCATACTTAGTACTACAAGAGTTTTTGGTTCCAGTAGCCATAAGTATGTTATATAAGCCGAAATGAAATAAGCTGATAATCCCAAATTTAAGCCAAAACAAACACCCCCTTACGTATATGTTATCGTATGTTGTACGGGGGTGTTCGGCTTATATAGCCGGCTTATGGCTTATTTGGTTTCGAGCTTGTGTTTCATAAGCTCACTTTTTGTCGCTTATATCGAAACTTTTCGGCTTTTATAAGTTTATTCTGAAAAGTTTCAAAATAATACCCAAAAAGTGAGCTTATGAAACATAACCCCAAATAAGCCATAAGCCGGCTATATTAGCCGAAACAAACACCCCCATGGATTTTGGAATTATGTTTTTTGGAATAAGTTAGATCTCACAACTATAGCAAGTCACAACTAAGCACCAGAAGCAAATCCAAACACAAAACTCACTATCTAATTCCAATTATACAAAGGCATAATCTATTTTCATAAAGCAATCCCAAATACCCCTTTATCCGCAACCAATATCCCTAACATACTCTATATCTATAGCAGTTTAAAAGGTAAAGGCGAGCAATGGCCAATGGTCACATGCAGAACTTTAAAAAAGAAATTGTCCGTCCCTTAGCCACCATTCATTTAGAGTCCATATGATTAGTTTCAGATATAAAAAAGACTAGAATAGAGGAAATGCCATGCTCTCTGCAGTTTTCTTAACAAAAAAACAAGGTGAAAAACATACTCTAGGCTTAAAAATAAGTAAACAGCTGCAGATACAATTGATTTAACCTAAACCATTTCATTAATCATCATGTGAATAGTATTTAAATTGTGACAAATAAGCTTAAAAAACAAATTAACAGCCTAAGTCCTAAACCTTATCAAACAGCCATACACTATAAGACTAAGTTGTGTGGTATCAAACAGCAACAAATAATTAGTTGCCTTAACTCACTATACCTAAAATAAATAAACATTTAAACAACCTTCTCAAACTGTTTCAATAAGCGAAATAACATTAGACTAGCTTGTACAAAGTAACTTAAATCCAAGTGATAAAAAATCTATGTTAGATTGATGAAATAAGAACTGAAACATAAAAAATGTCAACTAGAGACTAATAAATTCACTATACGTCAATGCACGTTAACAAATAATTAGTCGCCTTCGGATCAAACATATACATTAGCATATCATATCAACAAAACAACTAATTATCACCTACAACCTTAACTCACAATACCTATACCTAAAACAAATAAACATATTAAACAACCTTCTCAAACTGTTTTCAAGAGCGAAACAAGTAGCGGCTTAGCTCATTTCGTAGCTAAAGACACGATTGACCATTTCAGCACAGTGATATAAAACAACATCATTAACATCATTACTGACAAAACAAGAGCTAAAAAAACATCATCAAACATACCTGAAGAACCACGTGATCCGAATCATCCTCAGAGTACTCATAATCATCCTCAGCTTCGATTTGGATGGCCTTACTGAATTTCGGACCCTTCTGCCTTCGGACCTTTTCGCCCTTCTTCTTAACAAACTTGTTACTATCAACTACAGTTATCTCAACTGTTACAACCGGCGCAGCCTCAACAACATTAGCAAATTCTCTACTATCAGAAACATCATCATCCTTCTTCCTCTCATGATTCCTAACCAGGACAGAGTATGGAACGCCATTCTACACGGCAAAATAACAACAAACAAAATTAATTAATTAATTATTTCGGCAAAATTAATTCGTTAATTAATTATTTCGGTTACCTGGGCCCTTTGTTGAATTTGATAACGGCAATATCGCTTTCTCCAGTTAGTCGTCATGTTCGTCAGATCTGGTTGAAAGAGTGAGTGTGTGTGTGTGTGTGTTGAGTGGGGATTTTATAGTTTTGTGTTGGGCCAAAAGTTCAATAGACTCGATTTTTGTCATAAACCCAAACCCAATGAACCAATCCTAGCCACTTATTTTTTCATCAAAAATAAAAAAACCTACTTTTCACCTTTTTTTTAAAATTAAATATCTCACACACTGTTAATCGTTACGCAAAACAAAACATACCATCGCGACGAGAATTAAATTATCTTTCTATAGAGGGGCGACACTATGTACTTTCGACGAACTTTTTTTTATGATTTTATGAAGTCATATACGATTTTATGAAATCATATATGATTTATGAAATCATATATGATTTTATGAAATCATATATGATTCGTTATACGAATCATATATGATTTTTGCAATTCATGACTGAAACAAAATTGAAAAAAAGTTCGGCGGAATCACAAATCATATATGATTTTATGAAATCATATATGATCCGTTATATGAATCATATATGATTCGTTATACGAATCATATATGATTTTCGTAATTCGTGACTGAAAAAAAAATCAAAAAAAAGTTCCTCGAAAGTATATCGTGTCACCCGTCTACTGAAAGATAAAAAAATACTCATCGCGATGGTGTATTTTTTGTCGTGTGACGATTTACCGTTTGTAAGATATTTTATTTTTAAAAAAGAGGTGGAAAGTGGGTTTTTTTTTGATGAAAAAATAGATGGTTGAGATTGATTCATTGGATCTATGACAAATAATGGGTCTATGTTGATCTTAACTCTTTGTGTTGGTGTTTGGCAAAGCATTTTAGGTCAAAAAGCTTGTTTCAACAAGCATTTAGTTATAAAATTACATTTATACCCTCAAATATATCATTTATAATTTCTTTAATCGGATTATATATTTTCTTTTTCGTAATTATACACTTTCTAACTTACACCTATGTTATTTGCTCGTGCTTAATGAGTGTTTATATGTTACAACAAGAAGGTTTAGAAGAATGCCCGGTGTTATCTATGTGTATACGAAGAAATAAGAAATAAAAAAGCGGGAGCACTATGAGAAAATGACGTCATACCTGAGCTCAAATGACATTACTTATAATGCCCGTATCTTGGCGGGGAAGCCGCACTTGGATTGTGGTTGCAGCCATGGCGGGTGTTTGGTTTCGCATCTATGTTTGCATTTCTATTTTTAAATTCGATGATCTTTCTACTTTGCGATGATCTTTCCACTTTTTGATGACCCATGTTACGGTGGAATATATATTTCTAAACTCTGGTCATAAGCTGTGATTGCGTTTTACTTGGCCATGACGATCCTTCGACTATGTTGTCTTGCCGCGGGAAGTGGAAGGATGGCAAAGTGCGATAATTGCTCGCCTCATCAACCTCCACGAGCGCAGCCACGACATCAGTTAACCTGAGCCAATTTTATTACGTATTTGTTGCAGAATAAACTTTCTAAACTATGGTCATAAGTTGTGACTGTGGTTTACTTGGCTACGATGATCCTTCAACTATGTTGTGTTACCGCAGAAAGTGGAAGGATTCTGCGTGTACCGAGTTGCTACGATTTTCAGGTAAGCTTTTTTTTAGCTCGCATTATCTGCCACCATTTTGGAGAGTTCTAAGGATTTCATGCACCTCTTTTTTTAGCTTAAGTTTTTGTCCCGTTTGCGAAGATACCATTTGGTATTTACAGAACGTTGCCCATAGGAGTTGCTTAATATATACCCCTTACCTTTCATCGTCTCTAATAATTATGAAAACTAAAGGCAAATCAGTTAAAAGAAATTTGTTATATGAAATTGACCCTCGATGTCATATGTTGCTTCTAAAAAACAAAATTGTTGCACTTTTGACACGATCCGAGAGAGTTTTTTTGGTAACGGAGAGAGTTTCGCTATGAATATTGACAACGACATCTCCGAATTGTTGTTCGTTCGACAACGCCTGCATGGGGTGCCCGCAAATTTTCAAACTCATAGTCCACCGAACAATTATCAGCATACACATGCTGGCGCTAATATGAGCTTACACTCTACTGCATTGAATCATGCTTCCACTACAAGTGGCGACTGCCTCAATAGTTCAAGATGTAAGTATTTATATATTAAACTACTTTAAGCTTTATTTCTGTATGCGTTTAGTAATTTGCTTCTATCGCAACTGTTGGCTCAAATATTCATTTTTAGTGCAGGATACCCCTAGTACAACCCTCCGAGCCTATCCTTTTTCACGGTTCTCGTAATTTTCTAGTTAATCCGGACTATTAATGAAGAACATTGTTAACCCTTGAACCAATTGTTACACCCAAATCGCCCTAGCCTACCTTGTATGTACTCACATTTAGTACATTATTATTTTAACCCAAGTTAATTATTGAGTACACGGTTGCTAAGTCCTTATCCTTGTAAATACATTTTTGGGACGATTGGGATTCATGGTAGTATCAAATTTTACGGAAGAATGGGAAAGAAAAGTTAAGTAAATACCCCTATATGTTTGTCAAATAAGCTCCATGTTATGTTGACACACCTCAATTCGGGTCATTACTTAGATTGTAATTATCGAGTATGTAAAAGTTCAAGTGTAGGGGTTTATCTATAAACCCCCATGATGTATTATATATTTAAGCAATGGCATAGCAAAAGTGTACAATATATATATATATATATATATATATATATACGTATATATATATATACGTATATATATATATATATATATATATATATATACGTATATATATATATATACGTATATATATATATATATATATATATATATATATATATATATACCGTAGATAGTATCGATTAATGACTGGGCCTAGCGGTGGAGGTTTGATCCTTTACCAAGCCTATGGTAATTTATATGCTATGACAGGTAATGTGTGTTAATTTTACGTTTCCTCATAGTTGTTATAATTTATTATACACCCGAGAGAAAGAGAGAATCCAAACACTTATGTGAGGTGCTAGTATATAGTTTTTGTGCTTTTAATTATGAGGTCTAGAAGGTTGTGTCATAAATTGCTTTTAAAGAGTAGGTTAAATGCCCCCAATATTGCTATTGTCTAGATAGAAAAGCCCATTTTCTTGAGGACAAGCAAATCCCAAGTGTAGGGGTATTTGATGATGTGTCATTTTATATACTATTTCATGGTCATTTAACCCCTTAAATCATGCAAATATGCCCATATTACGTGCTTAATCGTTTGTTTTCATGTTTTTAGCACTTGGATGGCATTTGGAAGAAATACACGTGACTTGGGCTCATTTGGAGAGATAAAACGGACTAGGACTACGGTATACACCATGTAATATTGAAGAACCAAAGTATACAGAGCGTGGAGACGGCGTCGCTAGTATAAAGCGACGGCGTCGTGACTTTTAAAGTGACGGCGTCAAGGATTTTGTGACGGAGTCAGAACGTAGCCGCGTTAAAGAGGATCTAGAATCATCAACGTGGCGACAACGTCATGGCTTCAAAGTGACGTCATCACGTCGCTTTTCTTATAAATTCAAAACTAATTTTAAGGTTTTAAGTGTGTAACTTTGTATAACTTTTGGGAGACGAACCCTAGTCATTCTAGCAGCTTTTAGGCCGTTCTTAGGGCCTCAAAACCATATTGTAACTGACCTTGATCCATGTTTTAATCAAGTAAGATTGTTTATCTTTAATCATTCAATATGTCAATGTGTTGTTTGAGTGATTTATGTTCTTGCTTTCTTTATAACATGCTAGGCTATACCATCCTTTGTATTTACTTATGATCGTATGAAACTTAGATTGTAGATCCTTTTAATGTTGCTTCTTGTGATGGATGTGCGCGTTAGGCTTTAGAAAACTAGCCATAAGATATTAAATTGGCATAAACGTCTAAGGAAACGTGAGTGTGTAGAAAAGATACCATCCGGTAACAGTCTTGTAGGTAACCCGAAATCACTTCACTTCATACCTAGTACACGAATTAATAAGAGAAAAAAAGGAGGAAGAACTAGAGAGAAGTTTAGAGAGAGAAAGTGAATGGTTGATTACTTGCAAGTGTTTGTGTTACAAATGAGAACCAACACCCTTTTCCTTGGTGGAAAAGGGTTTATATACCTAGAGTCCTAGACCATAAGGCTTACACGCCTATGGGCTTTCTACGGGCCAGGCTCGGGATTACATGGGCTTTAGCCAATAACACGTGACCAATTAGATTACATAAACGAGCCCGATTACCCTTTCTAGCGTATTACAACATATAATTAAGTAAAGACCGAGCTTCCATGATTCGTAGCCGAGTTTCCTTGTTTGACTCAATATTTTGAGGCTAACAATCTCCCCCGAAGTGAGGCTTCCTGCAGATTCTGAGCTTCCATGTTCAAAAACATATTTTGAGGCTAACAATCCCCCCTAATGTGTGGTCTTCGAATTCCGGAGGTGAGATCTTGAATCTTGCTTCTTTGAACTTCTTAAGATTGCTTTGTCGTTGAGTTCTTGAATCTTTGGTCTTTATTATGTTGTAGGCTTGTTCCTTCATGTTGTGTGATCTTTGATCTTTATCCTTTGTCATTGTTTTTCGACTTCGTCTTTGATTCCGAGATCTTTAAATCTTTTCCTTGTTTGTATTTGTCGTCTTTGCCATCTTGCGATCTTGTGTCTTGACCAACATGCTCATACTTTGCATCATCTTGAAAGCTTGCTAACGGTCTCCCTTGATAGACTTGATATCTTAAAGGAAGATCTTATATATCAGAGTTTGCGGAAGTCTTTGTCTCGAATTCTTGAGCTTTCTTGATTCTTGAATCTTGATGCTTATAGTATGTCTTTGTAGTTTGAGCATGAGCTTGTGGTAATGAATCCGACTTTGCTGGAATGGGGTTGCAACACCGACGTTTGTACTTGCATTTGAATGTTAGTAATAAACAGCAATTATGGACGAATATGGCTTTGTTATTCGTCGAGATTCGGTTGCATTAACCTCTGGTTCCGTAGGACCGTTTTACAATATAAATGTTGTAACTGTGATCAGGTAGGTTCAAAGAATCTCCTTGACAGGGTTTCCAGCTCAAAGCGTAAGATCCTCTAACACAAATGTATTAGATTCACCATGCTTGCTTGTTCTTAATACTGGAACGTCTCAAAGTAGACAACACGGTAAGAGTGAATCAGATAGTTACTATCTTTCTGATTAAGTCGTCAATTCATTTACTAGAGCGAATCGATATCCAGTTGACACAAGCTTGATTCATATATGTGGAAACTAGAAGGGGGGTTGAATAGTTTTTACCGTTTTAAAATTAAAACTTAGATTGTCGACTTATGTGAATTCAAAAGATATACACAAGTGTATATGATAGCGATGCAATAAGTAAATAAACTAACTACGAAATATGAACAAGTAAAGATAAGAAAGATCAAACCAATGACACAATGATTTATAGTGGTTCGGCTACGAAGCTCCTCTTCGCCTTACTCCACTCTCCAAGTACCCAACTTGAGAGTTATCTTCACTATGTCAACAAGCTCCCTTTAGGCGGAGAAAACCGTACACGTCGCTTACACTTTTTCTGGTACCAAGCTAAATACCGAGATCTACTTCGAGATAGAACCAATCTAACACACTATGTATTTTATGGCCTAAATACTAACCTATCATACACATATGATACACACAACACACAACACAAGATATACAAGATGAATGATTATCACAAACGTGATGACACAACTAAAACTAATAACACTTGAAGCTTGACGTCTTCTTGAGTGTTCTTCACTAAAGAGTGGAATGAGTTGATCACTTGTAATGGATTATGTAACAAATATAATGATCAAAGAATATACAAAAGATAAAATATGTGTAAGAAAAATATTTGTCAAGAGTTGTCTAAAATGAAGACTTAAGGTTGGTATTTATAGGCAACCTTTTGAAATTCAAATATGTCCCAGGGGAGTGATTCGTGCGACTCACAGTTCTCCCAAACCCTGGATCCGTCCAGTGTAATTGGTGGATCCGTGGGTGGAGTTGGGACAACATTTGTCATTCTGTGATTAACCCAAAATCTATACAAAATATTGTTTTGTAATTATTAAAACTAGTTTAATAGATTCTTCTAGAAGAAAATATTTCTTATCATGAATAAGGAAAGATTTTTTAGATTTGGGAAGATTTGGAAAGATTATTTCCACTTATGGTTAATCTTATTTTGTCTTACATGATTAATATAACTAGCTTATAATTAATCACGTGTTAACTTAAATCATTTGATTAGAAAAGGTTTATGTAAATGATAATATTTTTCTTTGATCATTAACTATGTATAATAATGTCATATTCATACCTTAAGTGATTAGTCGTCGTCAAGTAAACTTTTGACTAAATAACTTGTTTATGTAAACTTTTAGGGTAAAAGCCATAAATTACCAACGTACTTTCCAAAATTTCCCGACTTGAACCCTTTACTTTTTTATTAACACCGAAACCCACGTACTTTCAAATTTTTAACCGACTTGAACCAAATGTTTGTACCGTTAGTTATTATGACAATGTTAGTCCATTTAGCTAACGATCGCTTTGCATCGTTAGTCCTTTAACAATAATAGTTCTTTATACGATTTTTTACGTTTTCGCTTGTTTTTTTACGTTTTCGTCCGCTTTTTTACGATTTCGACTGGTTTTTTACGTTTTCGTCTGTTTTTTTTGCGTCTTCGCCCGTTTTTTATGTTTTCGTCCGTTTTTTACGATTTCGTCTCGTTTTTTACGTTTTCGTCTGTCTTTTTTGCGTTTTTGCCCTCTTTTTACGTTTTTTACGTTTTCGTCCTCTTTTTTACGTTTTCGTCCATTTTTTTACGATTTCGTATGGTTTTTTACGTTTTCGACAGTTTTTTTGCGTTTTCGCCCGTTTTTTTTACGTTTTCACTCGTTTTTTACTTTTTCGTCCGGTTTCTTACACTTTCGTACATTTTCGTCCGTTTTTTTACAATTTTGTCTGATTTTTACGTTTTTGTTTGTTCTTTTACGCTTTCGCACGTTTTTTTTAAAATCTTCGTTCGTTTTTTAAATCGTACTAAAACGTAAAAAACACAAAATAATAGACGAAATCGTACGAACACGGCTGAAATCGTACGAAAACGTAAAAAACAGACGAATTTTTGAAATTTTATTATTTTGTATTTGTTTTTATAGGTTTTACCTTTTTGTATTTTTCTTTTCTCAAAAATATTTACATGTCGATGTTTGATGTGCTGTCGTATAGGGTCAATTTATTGATTACCAACTTTTAAATTTATATTTAGCCGACTTATCCTAAAACAACGCTTTAACGGGAAGTGTACCCGATCAGGTGGAGTTACGTGGTAAGTAGGATGTCGAACACTAAAAGCGAGGTTGTTAACCTTATATTCTATCAGTATTTTAATTACTCTAATTAAGTTAATTCTAATTACATATTAAACCTATGCTAAACCTAGTTCTAATGGTAATGGGGGAGTTTTTCATCCTAATCAGATTGTCACAGGTGTTTTTATGTTACAAAAATCACAAATCTTAACAAACAATAAACATCAAGAAAACAATCAGAAGATAAAAGAGCGGTACAAGCCAAATGATAGAAAACCGTATTAGCCATATTAAATCTGATTAAATTCTGGTTTGTTTATTTAGTGTAATGATTTCTTATCTCGAAGCGGCATATCATTCCTAAGACTTAGGAGGGACATCATCCTAAGACCTAGACACGTTGAATCATGTCACAATTAATGTATCCGCATAAAGCATCCTTTTAGTTTAATTATAATATATCTAGGGATTAAAGCAATGGTGATCTTGTTAAACCCTAGCCCATCGAGACTTTACCCACTTACTGTTTGACGGTATTTTATATACTGGTAGTTCACTGTTCAAGTCTTTATCAATTAATTAAGAACACACATGTTGAAACATTACAGATCACCTTCCAGTCCAACTAAGCTCATAATTTAAAGACAAAGATAGAACATTATTTGTGATCATGTTGGTCCAGTGATATAAAACCTATATGGATAGCTATACCAGTATCTAGTTACACATTGATAGGCTAACTAGACCAAGTTGAAATGAAAGGTCGCATATTAAAACACGTAGACAATTATCATGTATAAACATAATTACACTTTCACACAATAGATTAAGAAATAGAAATAAAAAGAAACAAACAAAACATGATCTTCATTAAAGATTGGCTAATACCCAGGGTATTAGCCCTAACCATTGTAATTATACAACGTGATCAAAGAACCAAGGTACATGAAACGTTTTACCGAATGGATTACCTAAAAATTAAATGATTTACAAAAGTATAGGAAATTACACGAAGGTGTATCTTCTATGGAATTGTGATCGATACTTGAACTTTGGTTGCTCTTCTTTTCTTCAGAAAATCGTCTTTTATGTATATGGTATAGAGAATATGATTTTGCACACTGAAAACTCGTTTTTGATTCTTCTATTTATAGTGTCTAAAAAAGACTGGATACGCCGTATTGAGCTAGGTCAATACGGCGTATTAGGGTGTTTTCCTTGGAGTGCGTGCTAAGTTAATAATCAATTAGAGATAACTTCTCAAAATATATTTAATCACCAAATCTCTGAATAGTTATCCAGCTGGATACGGCGTATAGGGAAACATGGATACGTCGTATTGGGAAGTGAGCATTTTCTCTGTGAAGTCTAGGCGCAATACGCCGTAACTTCTTTTGTGGATACGACATATTGAGCAGAATTAAGCAATCTTTAAATATCATCATTTAAGCTCCAAAAAGTGCGCCTTTTAGCATGTCTACACAAATCACTATGTAATTACTGCAATTTACAAATTTAAGCAATTAAGTAACGATTCTTGCAATAATTATATAAAAGTGGATAATTTATTTGGGAGAAATGATGGTATAAATGTAATGTTATTTGATTTCATCAAATATCCTCCCACTTTAATCCTACTTGTCCTCAAGTAGACTCTAGATTATATTGAAAAATGTATCCCAACTGAAGTTAAGGATTTTTCCGTTTAAGCACTTCTTTCGTTTTAATCACCTGTACAAGACCAAACACCTCACGAAATATGGAAATTAAAACACTCAGATCACTCAACTAATCTAGGGTGTAACATTTAATTAGTACGGCATAATTTGGCATCAGCGAGATTAGAATCATATCATATGCTTGGCAAGGATACACATCTCCACCACTAGAGCTTAGGAGAAACAAGTCAAAAGGTAAATTAGGTTTTTATTATAAGGCTAAGGGTTGATCATTATAGCAATATTTCACTGATATTACCACACCAACAATGCAACTGAATCATACATACACTGCTGTAACAACGGAATAGACATGTACAATTCGATCACATCCTCATTTAAGTTTAACCAAGGCTTAGGATGAAGAATGATATATGGTAGGGATCTTCTAACTTTCACCAAAAGTAATAAACCAACAAGGTGGTTGAATCACGCATACATGGCTGTAACGATGGAATAGACATGCATGACTCGATCTCAACCTCATTCGAGTAAAATCTAAGGTTAGTTGCTAGGAAAAGGAAGCAAATTGTTGTAAGTAAAATTCACAAAAAAATAGATTAAGCTTGGACAAATAAGGTAGTCGCTAGTAACTTTTCTTGACCGTTCCATGATAAAGACTCGAAGTATATACAAATGCCTTGATCATAGAAATAACAAAGACAACCAAAGTTGGCGTTCCCATAAACGGTCAACTTCCCGATCATCCCACACTTACTTACTTTTACAAAAGTGGTGATATCAGCCACTTTATACAAAACTATACATCGTTGATTTTTATCCACATGTCAACGAATTATCGATCCTTCCAAGTATTTCATCAGTTTAAGTTTAGCAAGCCGACTATCAATCATCCTTCTCTTTTTTGATGCATTTCTATTTTTCCATTTTTTCATAACATAAATCTCGATGCAATTTCACCGTCTTTACAATCATAATTCATCCGGATATTTTTTCCTTTAACACTTCATCTTCGTACATAATACATAATCGCGAAAGTAGCAAAATATACGAGCTACATATTTTCCTATTGCATTGTGCAATTTCCCGACCTAACCGGAGATAGAAAATTTCACTTTGACACATGAAATACAAAACTTTACACAAAAATAACTAGCAACTTTGATTAAGTAAGCTTAATCTACAGGTTATCTAAGGTGTAAAGGTGTAACGGATATACACATTTGGTGTGAAAAAGACAGAATGGCTCCAACAGGGGTTATTCTAGGTAGATCTTACTCTTATAATGAAGTAAGCAAAATGTTATACGGGGTTTAACTTAACCAGTGTAGTTAGTTATTTTTCCAACATTCAGTGCTTTTTTGGGGTTGTATTCCCTAGAAATTTATCCCAGTTAAAAATTTAACTCCATCTAAGTTCCATATAACTCATCGTTGTGGTCTCATAGTGATAACCAAGCCAAGTTCAAGTCCTACTAACATCACAGCACACATATAAATTTTTGGTTGAATTTTTATGTAAACGTGGTGGAACGTAAATCAGGCCTTAATTCTCACAAATTTGGTATTAAAGGTTATAGTCCGCGAGTTTCAGGTAACTTATTAATTTTTTAATACAAAAGTTATGCTTATAATTGTTTTTTTTAATTTGCATATAATTTTAAGCAAATTTAAAAAGCATATTAACTGTAAAAGAAAGGACAAGAAAGGCGTTTCTAATTCACCATCCCCCACTTTGATTTATCCAATGTCCTCGTGTATATATAAAACAAATTTTAAAGAAAATAGGAAATAGAATTAGAATGAGGAACTCCCCTGATATGTTGCTCGGATATTCTCAATTTGAGTTCTTTGCAAAAAAACAAGCGTCGAATGCCGTACGAGTTCAACACAAGGTCTTTTTTTTTATGAATATACCATAATCGTAGAATTCCTTACAGCAAGGTCCTGCAGGAAAGTTTTAAAAGACAAAAGTGCAAATCCTAATCTCAGTTACGCAATGGTTACAGCTGCGGAAAACAAATAAACTCACAATGAATTCAGGAGTATTGAAATTAAAACAACAAAAAACAACACGAGTTTCTCTGGGTAAGCACTTTTCTTCAGCTAGTAATTAAGTTAGACTTTTTACTTTCTCATTCTCGATTTCTTTTCATCGAGCTCAATGATTCTCGTTATCCTTCGAATTAAAAGTCCTAAATCGTAGTATTTTTTAACCTTTGGCCGTTGACCTTAAAGCTCGAACCATTCTTATCGGTGATTTCTATGGCTCCATATGGATACATGGTTTTTACAATGAAAGATCCGGACCATTTTAATTTAAGTTTCCTCGGATGTAACTTTAAGCGAGAGTTGAATAATAAGACCTTGTCTCCATTTATAAAGTTTTTATCTCCGCGGAGTCTAGAAATCATCCATCCTCTTCTTGTGTTATTTCCTTGGTAGATTTGAGTATCATCGTATGCTCCATCTTGTAATTCTCATTAACTAACGTCGTTCAACTCCATAAAAGAAACATTTTTTTGGTCAGCAGCTGTAAATCCATATTACACTACTTTAAATCCCAATATGCAATTATGTTCAATCTCTACCGGAAGATGACAAGCTTTACCATAAACCAATCTAAAGGGGGCGTCATACTGAGTTATATAAGCGGCATCTAAAATGCCACAATGGCATTCATGAGAGCATTTTTAGACCAATCCTTTGGTTGACCGACCTTTCCTAAGATACGCTTAATAGCTCTAGTTGGTGACTTCGTTTGTACATTGTCTGAGGTGATATGTTGTTGATATTTTAGAAGTGACCCCAATATTTTAGCAACGCTTTTTCCCAGCTGATAAAGGTTACAAAAATGGTGTATCCCCAATCACTGATTAAGGGCTTTAGGAACCGCTAATCTGGCAAACAACCCTATTAGAAATTTAACCACTACAACGAACATTATTTGTAGGAAGTGCTTGAGCTTAACCCATTTAGGACACGTAATGCCACCGCTACTAAACTTATTTGTTACCCCCTAGAGTCAGTAAAGGTTCCCATACACATCAAGTCCACTAAACATCTAATACTTCATATATCTGAATAATGGTATTGAGTGCAATCTTATTTTGTTCTGAAATGTTTTCTGATTTATTTTGACATGCCATCGCACTTTATTACATAATCTTTAGCATCTTTAAAGATACTGGGCCAATATAATCATGCTTCGTAAACCTTTCTTCCTGTAATCGAGGCACTGTGATGTCCCCTATGGGACCCAGAATGGCAAGAGTGCCAAGACTTTCAAGGATTATCATATTTCCAGCCAAGCATCCTTCCCTCCATTACATTATCTGTTACATAATCTAAATGCTTATGTTTCACCCAAAAATAGGTCCTTAAGCTTGAGAGAGAAACATTTCCTCTCCTTTCGGGTGTCCATTTTGGAGGTATAACTTTTCCGACAATGTAGTTTACGTAATCCACATATCATGGCTCTTCGTCATTAAGTTTGGCCTTTAATATCATCAAATGCTTATCGGGAAATTTATCAGTGATTTCATCTTTAGCTAATTCTCCCATATTTGGATTCTACAAGTGATCAGCAGCCAAGTTTTCTGCTCCTTTTTTATCTTTTATTTCGATATTGAATCCTTGCAGAAGCATGATCTATCTGATAAGCCTTGGTTTGGCATCTTGTTTACTGAACAAATACTTCAAAGCAGAATGATTAGTGTAGACTATAGTTTTTGATAAAATAAGATAGGGGTAAAATTTATCAAAAGAGAAAACAACTGCAAGAAGTTCTTTTCCAATGGTGGTATAATGTGCTTGGGCATCATTCAGGGTCTTGTTAGCATAATAGATAGGTTTGAATTTCTCGTCTATTCTTTGTCCTAAGACTGCCCCTACTACAAAATCACTAGCGTCGCACATTAGTTCAAAAGGTTCATTCCAATCGGGAGATATTATAATAGGCGCAATGGTTAATTTTTCTTTTAATTTATTAAATGCTTTCTTACAATCTTAAGAAAAATCAAATTTCGCGTCTTTCATTAAAAGTTGGGTCATTGGTTTAGAAATCATGGAAAAGACTTTTATGAATCTGCGATAAAATCTAGCGTGCCCCAAAAAACTTTTAACACCCTTTACATTTGAGGGGTATGGCAATTTGGCTATCACATCGATTTTAGCTTTATCAACCTCGATTCCCTTCCGAGATAATTTGTGTCCCAAAACAATACATTCTTTTACCATAAAACGGCATTTTTCCTAATTTAGCACAAGGTTTGTTTCTTCACATCTACCGAGCATTTTATCTAAATTATTTAGACATTGGTTAAAAGAATTACCTAATACCGAGAAATCGTCCATGAAAACCTCCATAAAATCTTCTACCATGTCATGGAATATTATCGTCATGCATCTTTGAAAGGTTGCCGAAGCGTTGCATAATCCAAACGGCATCCTTCTGTAGGCAAAAGTTCTATAAGGATTAGTAAAAGTTATATTCTCTTGATCTTTTGGTGCGATAGGAATTTGAAAGAATCCCTGAAAAAACCATCAGGAAAGAAAATAATCATTTCCTAATAAACGCTACTAACATTTTACAATAAAAGGGAGAGAAGAGTGATCTTTTTCCCTTTCCTCGCTTTTTCATCATTCTTTTTAACGATAGTCAATGCATACGCGTCATCCTGTAACTGTGCGAGACGATATTAATTTCAATTGGTTTTTCCGTTTTTAAGAAGACCACAGTCATATCCCGCCTTTTATTTGGGGTATTAACATGAATAAAGGCTTAACCCATGCCGATCCGAGATCGGGTAAATTAATCCTGAATCAAGTAACTTAACGATTTCATTTTTAACTACGTCTTGGACTTTTGGATTTAAACATCGTTGGGTTGAATGACAGGTTTAAAATTTTCCTCCATTAAGATCTTGTGTGTGCAAAATACAACTTATTCCCTTTATGTCTAACATCTTCCAAGCTATTGCTCCCTTAATTACGTTTCACTAAAACCTGCAAAAGTGAGCTTTTCCTCTTTTTTTTCCTTCTTTTGTTTGGATGAGATAAATAACTAAGACAAAGATTCAATCTCCTTTCAGGTACGCGTATTCTAATTAGGAGGGAAGGTCTATCAGTACTGGTCTTTTTTTGTCGATTTCGTTGGCGCTGGCGGAATAGAGGTGCTCGTTTTGTGTTTTATCAGTCATCTTTATTTCCTGTAAATACGGTGTATTTACTTCTTTTCATCGATCCACCGTAAGGTTTCTAGATACAACATTGTCAATCAACCTTACCACAACTTTCTAAATCGGATAGATCGATGCTCTCTTCTGGTTATTGACCAGAAACGAGTCTAATTAGTCATCTTCTAATAACTCCTGGGTTTTCGAATGTATAGTTGTATCCAAGAAATTGATCCTATAGCATTCATCGTCCTCGGTGGGAGGTCTTTTTATTGATTGGTCTACAAACCAAAATTACCTCTTTTTTTGCCCACCCTTAGTGTTATCTTTTTGTTAAATACATCTATCATTGCCCGGGCGGTTGATAGAAATGGTCTTCCTAAGATTATCAGAATCTTAGAGTCTTCCCGCATATCTAAGATAACAAAATCGATAAGTGGGGATGGAATTTATCAATTTTGATAGGTTACATTATCTGCTATTCCCGCGCAGGATACTAGAATGGACCTATCTGCTAGGTTATCTAAAGCTTATTCTTAGTAGTTTTGGGTTCCCCAAGGACTAAATTCTCATACATCGTGTAAGTCAATAAGCTAATAAAAGCCTGCTAAAGCATTATTGATATGTAAATGACCAATATCGTAAGGAATAGTGAAACTTCTAGGGTCTTTTTCCTTGGATGGGAGTTTTGTTTAGCAATACTGCTAAGCATCTCTCGTTCATTATTACTGTGCAAGCCTCCTCTAACCTGGTTTTGTTTGATAGTAGCCCTTTCAAAAATTTGGCGTACTTTGGCATTTGGGAAAGGGCTTCGGTAAATGGAATGTTTATGTGCAGTTGTTTTAGGTTTTCTAAGAACTTTCATTGTTGGGCTTCTTCTTTTTCTTTCTTTAACCTATGGGGAAAAGGAATTAATGGTGTTGGTGGCTGAATAGTTTGTTCTTTTGTTTCTTGATGTTTGGTCTCGACGAGGACTTCATTTGATTCTACGGGTTTATCATGATGAAGTATTGGAAGTTCTTTGTTTATGTCATTTGTGTGGCGAATGATTTTGGTTGCTGTCTTTCCTCCTCTAGTAGTCACGCCTTTTACTTCATAATTTGATAATTGAGCATCGTTAATTGCTTTTGACAACCCATATACCTTGAAATTAAGCTCGCTTAGTGAATTGTTTCTTTCTTTTAGTAAGAGTTAGTTGGTTGTTTTGAATTATCTAATGAATGCCCTCATTTTCTCGTGTTCCCGTCTTCCTTCATCGATAAACTTGTATAATATTTCTTCCATTGTTAGATTCCTTGGCGGATAGGAGTACTGGAAAGGGTGGAATCCAAATGATGTTCCTAACATAAAAGACATGATTCAAAGTAAAGCTATTCTAGGAAATTTTGCAAAGATAATGACTTCTGATGTTAATACGCCGTATATATTTTGCTAAATACGTCATATACACAGCAAAGTCCAAATACGCTATATCTGTTTAAAAGGTTAGATACGTCGTATTCAACTGGTGAATACGCCGTATCACCAGAACAGAATATAAATGATGCGTGAATTTAAACACATAATTAATCACACAATTAAATTAAATACAAACAGAATTAAATTACACTAATTAAATTATTCTAAGCTAATGGTTAGAAATACTAATAAAATTAAAGGTTAAACTTTTTCCACACCCAACAACTCGCCAAAAACTTGATGTTGTCGTGTAGGGTCAAATTTATTGATTACCAAGTTTTAATATTTAGCCGACTTATCCTAAAACAACACTTTAACGGGCAATGTACCCGATCGGGTGGAGTTTCATGGTAAGTAGGGTGTCGAACACTAAGAGCGAGGTTGTTAACCTTATATTCTATCAGTATTTTAATTACTCTAATTAAGTTAATTCTAATTACTTGTTAAACCTATGCTAAACCTAGTTCTAATGGTAATGGGGGGTTTTCAGCCTGAGAGACTGGCACAGGTTTTATGGTGACAATAATCAATTCTAAACACAATAAACATGCAAGAAAACAATTAGAAGATAAAAGAGCGGTACAAGCCAAATGATAGAAAACCGTATTAGCCATATTAAATCCCGATTAAAAAACGCAGTTTTTTCTAGTGCGATGATATCTTATTCTCGAAGTGGCCATATCATTCTTAAGACTTAGGCGGGACATCATCCTAAGACCTAGACACGTTGAATCCTGTCACAATTAACGTATCCGCATAAAGCATCCTTTTAGTTTAATTATAATCTATCTAGGGATTAAAGCAATGGTGATCTTGTTAAACCCTAGCCCATCGAGACTTTACCCACTTACTATTTGACGGTATTTTATATACCGGTAGTTCACCTGTTTAAAGATACTTTAACAATAAATAAGAACAATACATTTGAAACATAACGGGTCACCTGCCGGTCCAACTAAGCTCATAATTTAAAGACAAAGATAGAACATTATTTGTGATCATATTGGTCCAGTAATATAAAACACGATATGGAGAGCTATCCCAATATCTAGTTCACTTGTTAGGCGTAACTAGACCCGGTTTGAATGATATGTCTCATATTAAACACGTAGCAAGTATCATGTGGAAAAACATAATTAAAAACTTCTACGATAAATTAAGAAATCAATTTTAAAAAACAAACGCAAACATTAGATCTTACATTAAGAGGTAAGTACCCTAGGGTATTATCCCACGACCAGTGTATTATACAAGCATGATAAAGAACCAAGTTAAACGAAACGTTTTAACAAACGATACCAAAATTAAATGTTACAAGAGTATAGGAACTACATGGATGTATTTTTATGGAATCGGATCGATGCTTGACGCTTTTGGTTTCACTTCTCTCATCAGAAAATCGTCCTTTATGTATATGGTATAGAGAATATGATTTTGCACACTAAAAACTCGTTTTTGAGTCTTCTATTTATAGTGTCTGGAAAAGACTGGATACGCCGTATTAAGCTAGGTCAATACGGCGTATAGGAGTGTTTTCCTTGAAGTGCATGCTAAGTTTATAATCAATTAAATATAACTTCCCAAATTATAATTATTCACCAAATCTCTGAATAGTTATCCAGCTGGATACAGTGTATAGGGAAACATAGATACGCCGTATTGGGAAGTGAGAATACGCGTTTTCTTGTGAAGTCTAGGCGCTGATACGCCGTATCTTCTTTTGTGGATACGACGTATTGAGCAGAATTAAGAAATCTTTAAATATCATTGTTTAAGCTCGAAAAAGTGCGCCTTTTAGCATATCTTCACAAATCACTCTATAATTACTGTAATTTACGAATTTAAGAAATTAAGTAACGATTCTTGCAATAATTATATAAAATTAGATACTTTATTTAGGAGAAATGATGGAAAAATATAATGTTATTTGATGTCATTAATGGTGATTTGAAAATATATTCAAGCATTCCATTTGCCAGAACCTCTAGTTCTGCTGGAGTCAAACATCTCATACCAATTCGTCTGACAAGATATTGAAACCTATCTTCGGGTAAGGCTTTAGTAAACATATTAGCTAATTGGTATTCAGTTCTGACAAATACAATTCAATTATACCATTTCAACTATCCTTGATGAAATGATATCGAGTATGAATGTGCTTGGTACGAGAGTGCTGCACGGGGTTGCATGAGATTGCTATGGCTACTAAGAGTTGCAATAAAAAGGTATTTTATTGTATTGAAGCCCATAATCCTTAAGCTGTATTCTCAATCACATTACTTGAGTACAACCTTGGCAGATAATGCACACGTACTCGCCCTCTGCTGATGAACATTACTGTGGCAGTCCCGGCTTCTATTGACATACATAGCTACCACTTATCACCTAGACTTTTTTTCCCTCCATAAGTATTTAGCGAGTATCAATACAATCGCATGCCAGCATTTGAAAATGTTGTTATTTTCAAAGGCCTAATTTCTTTCTTCGGATAACCAAGTCCATGTAAATGTTACCCCTCAACTATCGAAAGATCCATTTAACCTCTTTGAGGTTGTTTTTTTCAAATCGGTCTTTGGCTTGATACCTTGCACATCACTTACGCTATGCACTATGATTTGGTCTGACTAGATGTCAGATACATAAGTGACCAATTACTATGATCGTCTATTTGTCGACGAGTTTTCCACTCAATCTTGCATTCATTTTAGGTTTCTGTAGCCATTGGGTGTACAATGCTTTCACCTTTATCCATACCATGTTTTTTAAGTATTTCTAAATCGCACTTGGCTTGATTAATAAAGATACCTCGTGGGGATTGGTGAATCTGAAGTCCCAGAAAGAATTTCATTTTCCCCATTAAGGACATCTAAAATCTACTGTGCATTAATTTTTCAAATCTTTTAGAAAATTTAGGGTTTGTGGACCCGAAAATTATGTCATCGATGTAAATTTACACAAATAAAATGTCCTCCCCGTATCTTATCGTGAATAGATTAGGGTCAATGGTACCTTTAGTAAAGCCCTTGGACATCTGGAAATTTGAGAGTTCATCATACCAGGCTCTCGGAGCTTGCTTCAATCCATATAGAGCTTTCCTTATATGGTAAACTTTTTTTTGGATGATCAGGATCAACGAACCCATCTGGTTGTGCAACATAAACCTCCTCCTTCAGTGGACCATTAAGAAATGCCGTTTTCACGTCCATCTGATAAATTGGAAAAGACTTGTGTGCTGCGTATGCAACGAAAATCCGATAAAATGAGAGTAAGCAAAGGGTTACACGGGATGTAACTAACCAGTGTAGTTAGTTAATTTTACAACATTTAGACTTTTTGGTGTATTCCTAAAAATTTACCAGTTAAAAATGTTTCTCCATCTAAATGCATAGTACTCATCATTGTGGTCTCAAGTGATATACCAGGCCAAGTTCTAAAGTCCACTACATCACCGGCACACTCATATTTTTGTGGAATTTTTAGTAAGCATTTGGAAACGGAATAGGCTTAATTCTCACAATTTAGCATTAAGGGTTAAAGTGCGCGAGGTCATGTAACTAGTAATTTTTACAAAAGTTATGCTAGAAAATTTTTTAAATTTGGCATAATTTAAGCATATTAGCCTGTTATTTGTAAATGAAAGGACAAGTAGGCGGTCTAATTCTCCATCCCCTCCACTTTGTATTATACACGTCCTCGGTGTATAATAAAATAATAAAGAAAATGGGGAAATAGAATTAGGAACGATGAACTCCCCTGATATGTTTGCTCGGGATGATTCTCCAATTTGGTTCTGTGAGCAAAGTGTGTTGATTGAATGCTTCAGATGCTTCGTTGGAGTTAAACCACATGTCTTTTTTCAGGAATAGACATATTGTCGATTTCCTTTAAAGCAAGGTCACTGCATATAAGTTAGAAGACAAAAGTGAAATTCCTATCTTGGTATTACAATGGTTTCAATGAGGAAACAATTAAACTCACAATGTACAGGGATCAATTACAGCCGTATCCTAAACCCAAGGATACGTTGTATTGTTCCTGTATAAACAATTAAAATTTTAAAGTACTGAAATTAAATTACAGACTGATAACGTCCAGACTCATCCATATGTCGTATCCAGAAGGGTTCGATACGCTGTATAAAGTGTCTGGATGAGAGATTCGTGCAACAATTTAAATAAAAGGGGGGGTTCAAAACAAATTAAAAACGATCGGGTTGTCTCTCGGGAAGCACTTTTGTTTCAGCTAGTCGTTAAGTTTGACTTTTTCTTTTCCAGCTTTCACACTTTTCTTCACCAGTATTATGCCAACACATGTTCCATGCAAAGGTTTTTGAAATATTGAGCTTATAATAAATGAGCTATGTTGTGACTTATACCAGACTGTTTATCGAACAAAAAGCAACCAAAAGTATATCATAATATATATCAAAAAGATAAGGTGTCATGAATCACTGTACAGAACAAGTCAACAAAAGATAATTATCAAGAGAGTAAAAGAGAGATCAAGGGTCGGGCTGGTCATCAGTCTGAGGAGCTATAGAGGTACTAGCATCGCCTGTTCTGGGTCTGACACGCCTCTCGTAGGATAGTCAAAAGCTGCTAACAAGGGTGTTGTCAAATGCCTGATAAGTACGGCCACTGGCATCCATTAGCTATGTCATACAGCTGATCATCTAGGTGGAGACTCTGGTCTGCTCAGTAATAAAGCACTTGACAACTCCTCGTATGCCCATAACACTCTATCGCATCTCGCGCACCTCCTCCTCGAGCCTATCGATCCTCTGTGACATAGTTCGGGGCTGAGGAGCGGGTGGCGGCGGCTGAGGTTCCTGCACAGGTACTGGAACACCCTGAGCACCCTCGTCAGCTGCAAGAGCACCCTCAGCGGCTCCAGGGGCACCAGCCGTAGCAGCCTACTGCCTCTCTGGTCCCGGGGCTACCCAAGCCCACGTATCGCCGAACCTCATACAGATGTTGAGCCTACCAAGCTCATGTAAATCAATAACCGGAAGCTCGCTGACAACCACCGACAAACCTCTCAACCCCTGATCACCAACTAAACCAAAATAAGCTGCCAGACACCCAATAAAGTAACCTTCGAACAACCTATCCCCACTCTTCCTCCTCTCAACACATCTAAACAAATACTACGCTAGCAGATATGGGACGTTAGCAGTCCCGTGGTCCATGGTCCGCAAATAGAAGAGGTCGACCCCAGTAACCTTCTCCGCTCCCTGTCCTCTACCAGAAATACTACATGCAATCATCCTGGGGCATAGTCTCCTCACAGGGTCTCTAATGTAAACATAGGAGGGAGCGGGCCCCAAGAAGTCCCTATCGGATGAGATCTCCATCTAATAATCTTTAAGACCCCCTTTGTCGGGGATCACTCTCTCACTACTAGACTAATATGCTATAAACCCAGGATCTGCCATCTCCTCCTCCGAATGCAAATCTAAAGACAGAATAAACTACCTCCAAGTCATCCTCCTCCTAGCTCCACCGAGCTGAAAACATAGTGTATCAGCAACATCAAGCCCCATCTCAGTATCACTCATCCTACAAGTGCTAAAGAACTCCAGCATGATCTCTCTAACTAACGGTGCCCTCACCCCAAACAACCTCCTCCATGCATGACTAGTAAACAATGCCTCCCCATCATCCCCATCAAACACCATACTCAACCTATCCCCCAGATTCTATCTCATACCATCTGTCAACCCAGCAAAATCCAACATATGTACACGGTTAACTGGCCTACCCCATATCATCTCGAGCCTCTGCTCGTAACTATGTAAAATCTACTTGTTAGATCCATCAACCTGGTATCTGAGCCACATGTGTCTCAGGTCACGGTGTGGTAAAGGTGCTATATCTGCAAGAAATATCGAGTTAGTACACACATAATTTTTTTAACAGTTCTATTTCTGAGGTAGATACGGCGTATTGGGAGGATAACATACGCCGTATAAGGATTTTTAGGAAGATACTACATATAGGGCATATGAATACGCCTTATGGATATTATTAGTGAGTATATGACGTATTAGGGTGTGAATACGGCGTATAAAAAGGATCACAACCTATACGCCGTATCCAGAATAATGGATACGTCGTATAGGGATAGTTTGGGGGAAAATCTTTGATACGACGTATT
>BQNB010054148.1:3030-39669 GCA_026074375.1 Tanacetum coccineum | reverse complement strand
GGCAAAGGACACGTGTCATGACATTGTTCAGCATTCTGGTCAACCTCTCCTTCATTATTGAGTTCGGGTTGCTCAGTATACTGTTGTCCTATAGCAACGACATTGATTTCAGCAGTCGTTTGTACCTCAGCCACTGGCTCTTCATTATATATGGGTCTGATATCTGCATCATCAACATGTGCATCACTCCCTGATCTGCTGCTTGTATCCTGCTCTTGTGATTCTGTCCCATTGCTTTCAATGATAACTAAACTAGCATCCAATGCTTTACTCGAATCAACCTTTTCCTTTGTCGTCTGTGTCTGTCTTTCATGCACCCTTCTGTCATGCTCTCTTTTATACAGTGCTCTTTCATCAATCGACTTCTTAACGGATTCCATGTGTTGGATCAGTGTATCACGGAATTGTTGAATCTCGGTTCGAGTGTATTCTAGAAAGGACTTGCGTATCATTGCACCATCAAAATCATCGAAACAGTATCGAAAATTGATGAATGTCTGAAACTGTTTCATGAGTACTCTAAGCGCACCAATGGATTCAGTTTCTTAAAATTCTTCTCTATCGAGTTGCTTTTCTAGATTATCTAAATTTAGTAACAACAATTCTGTGAAAGTCTGATTATCTTGATCAAATAGTGCCACACATGTTCGAATCCTCCCTTAATTGAAAGAACCTTGAGATGTGAATGAAGTAGGCAAAATGATATCATGCAACTTTCCTTTGCCATGTCTTGCATTTGTTTCAACTGATGCATCTCTCTCTCTCTTGAGAATTAAAATTTAAAGATTCCATTGAAGTTCAATATGTGAAATGAAATATAAGGATCTATAGTAGATTAAGTGATTTTGTTGTGGTTTGAAATCAATTAACGTTCACTAGAATTTACAAATCTATGATTTAAACCGAGAAAAAATTAAATCTTTCACGGGATTTTACAAAATCAAGAAGAAACCGTAAAATAATAATTAATTGTTGGTGAAATCGTTGTTAACGTTAATGTACTTGAGCTTAATTAGCGATTATATAAAAAAAATTAATATTAAGACTAATGGTGATAAACTATTTTTAAAAAATAAAAATTAACTAACTAACTAAAAAAATAGGAAACATAAAAGACTAAAAGTAAAAAGTTTTAACAAATAAAGGTTAAATTTGAAAATGTTTTAAAGTCTAAAGGGTAAAGTTGAAAGAGTTTTAAAAGCTAGGGCCTAATAGTAAAACTTTTAAAACCTAAATGTTAAAAGTGAAAAATGTTATGAAGTTGAGGGACCAAAAGTGCAAATTATGAATTATAAAAAGTTAAAAAACATGTTTCCCTCGTTATTCTTTTTCTTCTTCGTTTCAATATATAAAAATGGTTACGTTTTTTGAATTTTGATATTTCGGAGTCGTACAGTTATCGTCGGTGAAAACCGAATATACCACATTGATAGAAAAAGTGTCACGATCGCAATGGTATAAGTTAGAAGACCCATAATTAACCGACACTCAAAATCGTAAAACCCAAAACTACTTAAAAACAAGAGATTTTGTTTTCGTAAACTTGTTAATTTGGTTTCGACACAAGATTGCTAGATCGGTTGCTTTTAAGTTTTGCAGTTCGGTTCCCAAAAGCTTGCACTAGTTCGGTTCCTAAAGGCTTGGAATAGTTCGGTTCCTTCAGGTGTATAACTGGGTTTCAAGGCTTTCGACTAGTTTGGGTTTCAAAGAAATGACTAGTTTGGGTCTTAAGTGTTTTAACTAGTTCGGTGCTCAAAGGTTTCAACTAGTTCGGTGCTTAAAGGTTTCAACTAGTTCGGCAAACTAGTTCGGGTCGTGAACTCGTTCAGTTGTTCTAGAGTTTAACAAGATCGGTTGTTAAAGGAAGAACTAGATCGATGCTCAAGGGTTTTTACTCGTTTGGTTCGCACTAGGCTTAACTAGATCGGTGAACAAAGAATGAATTTGTTCGGTTGTACCAAATGTTAAACTCGTTTGGTTGATGCTAGATCGGTTTAGACAAAATATCAAACACCTTGTTGGCACCTTCTTTTTCACACCGTTTCAGCCGATGGTTTTTTGTTTCGTTCCACAAAACGTTACCACAAAGAAGCAAATAAACCCAGAAATAAGCTCTCTAATAAGCTTGTAATACCACAAAAATAAGAAACGAAATAAGCTTGAAAAATAAGCAAACCCCAAAAAAAAAACTTAAACAACCACAAAAATAAGCTGCTAATGTAAGATGTTTATGAAGAAGAAAAGCCACACAAAAGTTATAAAACTACAACGAAAGATACTATTTGAAAACGTGTTCTACAAACATTTATAAACTTTTGTGCTTTCAATGGTTTGAATATGTTTTTCGTTATAACAGTTTTGGGACCACAAACGTTTGTAGGCAAAGTAAAAAACACAAATGAAAAACTAATATTATAATCAAACGTTTAAGAAAAGAAAAGAAAAAAAATAGTTTTCATCCCAATGAAATATTTTTCAAATTTGCCTTATACAATAAGCTCAAATAAGAAACCACAACAACGAAACACTAAAGATCCCAAGGTGAAACCATGGCTCTTGATACCAATTGAAGAAAACTCATTTCACACAAAAGATAAACTAGAGAGAGAAAGTTAAGAGATAAAGTAAAAAGGAAAAATAAGAAAGTTGATTGAACTATATGAAAATTACAAAGAGAACCAACACCCTCTCCATGTGTGGAGAGGGTATTTATACTTACATAAGGTGGACATGGGCCTTGGTTACATGGGCTTTCCATGGACCTTGGACTAGTTACCTATGTAAGTTTCCAAATATTACTAGACGAGCTATCTACCAATATCTATGAAGTGACCGAGACTTTTCTAGGAATTTCGTATTCCTAACATAAACCATGAATACAAGTATTTTCCAACTGTATGCTATCCTGATATATTATTGCCTAAGTTTACCTCCATTGCCAATATCATTTCATCATGAACCATTAATCACATGCGAGTAAACGCGAATATTGTAGATAGATCTATTGGGATTGACAAATCTCGTTTATGTTTACCTGTACATGAGGTAACCAAGCGCACTACATTTGAGAATAATGGGTAACTTTGGCAAGTTACCTTTCCAAGAGGACATTGGTTCCTCAGTAATGTCACTGAGGTGATTTCCATGTTAATGTGTTGGTGTCATGAGCTTAGTGCAATAATATTGTTTTCCATGATAATTGTATTTGTGCAATTATTACCATTATGTTAACTTGTATTCAACCATTTCATTACAAACCTATAAATTTCACTCAACCTTTGTGTTGACCTTTTTAGCATGTTTATCTCAGATAACTAAGCTGTTTAAGGCACAGAGTGGCATGGACTTGCAGGCGTCCAAACTTGTTATCATTCAACTTTTATGTTTTAAATGTATTTTGGGACCTCCGTTTGTAAAACTCTGATATGATATTGAATGATAACTAAATTTTCCAACACATCTCTTTTGAGTCGTTTTCTATGATTATGAACATTGATTCATGAAGTAATACCCCTAATTTAGCTTCCACTGCTATGTGAATTATCAGGGTGTTACAAATTGGTATCAAGAGCCGATGTTATAGAGAACAAGGTTAAAACCTAAACTATAACCATTTTTCATCCAAGAAAGTCCTCCGTGCCACTACATTTCCAGAATAGTATGTAAATATACATAACTATTAATTAAATATAAATAACTTATGTTATTTCCACTAGGTTGTTACAGAATCATGTCTACATCCACCCACCCTATTATTATCCTATCTGATTCCAATGTTGAGGATGCTTTTTCCTCTACGAATACTCTTGACTATACCTTGGCTTCACCAAACTATTCCCCAGCCTCATCGAGAAACACCTCTTCTGACTTTTCAAAGGATTTATCTAAAGATCTTTTAGCCTCGCTAACCATCTCACCTTTCCATGATGATCTGTATATGAAGGTTATGCAAGCATATAATGTTACTAGTAATGAATTACCTATTCCATCACCATGAGCTCCCATTGCTCCACCAACTATTTTCCCTCTACCTCTAGTGTTACCATCATCACCACTATTTAATCCTCGAGATTTCTTTCTTCTCGAGGAGATTTTACCACCTTAAAAATGAGCCCGTTTCCTATCATCCTCCTCTACTAATTCTTCTGCCATACCTTAAGTATTTGAGATTAGAGAGAGTTCTTATAAGACGCATCTGGAGCGCCATAAGGAACAGATCGAGACAATTTTGAATCACTTAGATGAGCTCCCTCTTGAGTGCATTGAGCACATAGAAGATAAGATAGAAGGTCTTGGTAATGGTCGAGTAATTATACAGTAAGATTTTGACCAACTAGAAACTGAACTTCAAGAAGCCTGTACCCAGATTTCTGGATTTCAAAAATAGAAAATAAGGCATGACAATGAGATTGTTCTTGCTCATGTTAGGATTTCTACTCTAGAGATGCTCATAGAGGATATCCAGATTCGCCACCGATCAGATATGAAGAGTCTTCTGGACACGATGCATGAGCTCAAGAACCACAAGGGAGGACCACCAGACTACTAGACTAGATCCTTGTTATTTAAAGCTTTTGTTTAGAATCTAACGACGGGATGTGTGGCATAAATAATGACACTTGTCAAATTTTGGTTATGTAAAATATGTAGACAAGTTATTTATGACATAATGCAGTTGTGATTCTGTTATACCTTGCTGTTTCATGACACAGATTTATATATGTAGTGGTTATCTATCCTATATCTTGTATTGTGATGACTCATATCTTTATCTGGGATTACCTTGGTTCTCTTACCATTCGGTTTTCTCAAACCTTTATGCCCAGGTATTATGGATATGATTAATAATCAAGACATTGAGCATATGATTCCACCTACACCACCTAGAGATACTGAGCCTCCTGTTGGGTCACCCATATCATTATCTCCATCATCATCGGTAGGATCTTCATCACCAATTAGGTCAACTACACCACCACCAGACTATCCCTTTGATGATTCTATCTTCGCAGAGCTAGATAACTTATTATGGATCATACCGTGACCACGGGAAAGTAAACCAGCCCCTAAGGAACCTAATAAGTCAGATACTTGTCAGAGTGCCCATCTCTCGAAGTCTTAGATTCCAAAAATTTTCTGTTATATCCTACAATGTAATATCAAAGGATGTGTATTTCTTTGTTAAAACTTGTATTAAATAAGTATCTATGTCAAATGATTTCAATACCACTATGTATGAAAATTATGATTATTATACAAAGACTTGTGATATGACTATATCATTGTATGGATTCTTATTTTGTGTTGTCTTGTAAATGTTGATAGAATGGCTCCCAAGAGGACATCAACATCTAAAGCACGAGCCATGACTCAGGCCGCCATCAAGAAACTAGTTGCTGATAGTGTTGCTATAGCTCTGGAAGCACAAGCTGCTGCCATGGCAAATATTGATAATACCAATAGGAACACCGGACCAAGAGAAACTCATGTAGCAAGAAAATGTAGCTACAAAGAGTTTATGAGATTCCAACCTTTCAATTTCAAAGGTACGCAAGGCGTTGTTGGTCTCATCCGATGGTTTGAACGAACGAAATCGATATTTTCCTGTAGCAACTGTATTGAGGACTGCAAGGTGAAATTTGCTACTGGTACTCTAACTGAAGAAGCTTTGTCCTGGTGGAATTCATTAACCCAGCCTATTGGAATAGAGGAAGCCTACAAGATTTCCTGGTCCGAATTTAAAAAGCTCTTAATAAAGAAGTATTATCCCCGAACTGAGATCAGGAAAATGGAGGATGAATTTTACAATCTGACTGTAAAAGGGAATGATCTCAGGACATACATTAGAAATTCTAGGAGTTGGCAGCTTTATGTCCAACTATGGTATCAAATTCTGAGAAACTTATAGAAGTCTTCATCGGGGGATTACCCAAAAGTATTGAAGGAAATGTTACCGCTTCAAAGCCTCAAACTTTGGAGGAAGCCATTACCATAACCTAGAGGTTAATGGATCAAGTAACAAAGCATAATTCTATGCAAAGAACCAATGATCACAAACGAAAGTTTGATGATAGAAGAACCTTCACCAAAAACAACTACCAAAACAACCGTAACAACAACAATAACAACCGCAACAATGATCACCACCAACAATGGATTGGAAGGCAAGAAACTGTTAGGGCTTATGCCGCTACCCCAACTGAGAACAATTGGTATGCTGGAAACCTTCCTTTGTGTAAAAGATGCGCCCTGCATTATACAAGACCTTGCACTGTCAAGTGTCAGACTTGCAACAAGGTGGGTCATCAGACCAGGAACTGCAAGAACAAAGGGCCAGCCATTAGAAGTAACCTGCAACCAGTAATAGTAACTTATCATTCCTGCGGAGAGAGGGGGCATTACAGAAATCAATGCCCAAAGGTAAATAACAGTGCCTACGGAAAAGCATACTTGCTGAGAGACAAGAACGCTCACCAAGACCCAAATGTAGTCACGGGTACGTTCCTTCTAAACCAAAATTTAGCTAGAGTATTATTTGATTCAGGAGCCGATAAAAGTTTCGTATCCACATCTCTTGCTTCTATGCTTAATATCGCACCAATTACACTAGATACCACTTATGACATTGAAATGGCCGATGGAAACCTAGTAGGCACTAATACCATTATTCAATGTTGCACTCTGATTTTGCTAAACCAACCTTTTGAAATTAATCTCATGCCGACTAAACTCGGTAGTTTCAACGTCGTCATTGGTATGGATTGGTTATCCAAGTATCATACTAGAATTATCTGTGATGAGAAAGTCGTCTACATTCCCATCGACGGTGAAACTTTAATCATCCGAGGTGATCGAAGTAAAACCTGACTAAGCCTCATATCCTATATTAAAACTGAAAGATATATATCTAGGGGATGTCAAATTTTCGTAGCCCAAGTAATTGAGAAAAAGTTAGACGAGAGACGATTGGAAGATATACCAGTAGTTAAAGAATTTTTAGAATTTTTCTTGAAAACCTACCCGGCCTTCCTTTAGTTCGCCAAGTAGAATTTCAAATCGATTTAATGCCAAGAGTGGCACCAGTAGCCTGAGCACCTTACAGATTAGCTCCTTCAGAAATGCAAGAACTATTTGACCAACTACAAGAGTTAGCAGGCTGAGGTTTTATCCGACCGAGTACTTCGCCTTGGGGAGCTCCTATCTTATTTGTTAAAAAGAAAGACGAATATTTCAGAATGTGTATCGATTACCGGGAGCTGAATAAACTCACCATAAAGAATCGTTACCCATTACCTAGGATCGATGATTTATTTGACCAACTTCAAGGTTTAAGTACTTACTCAAAGATTGATTAAGATTAGGCTATCACCAACTAAGAGCCAGGGATGAAGATATTCCCAAGACTGCTTTCAGAACACGATACGGATACTACGAATTCTAAGTGATGCCATTTGGTTTAACCAATGCGCCTGCTGTGTTCATGGACATTATGAACCGTGTATGTAAACCAGACTTGGATAAATTTGTGATAGTTTTCATTGATGATATCCACATCTACTCCCTTAACAAAGAAGAACATGAAGATCACCTAAAAATAATCTTGGAATTACTCAAAAAGGAGAAATTGTATGACAAGTTCTCCAAATGTGATTTCTGGATCAGTATCGTGCAATTTCTTAGGCACATGATTAACAGTTAAGGAATTTATGTAGACCCCACCAAGATTGAAGTAGTTAAGAATTGGGCATCTCCTACCACACCCACAAAAGTACGCCAAATCTTAGGACTCGCCGACTACTATCGGAGATTCATTGAAGGTTTTTTAAAGATTGCATAGCATTTGACTAAATTAACCCAGAAAAACAAGAAGTATATCTAGGGAGAAAACCAAGAGTTAGCTTTCTAACTGCTAAAACAAAAACTTTATGAAGCTCCAATCTTAGCATTACCAGAAGGAAACAATGACTTTGTCGTTTACTGTGATGCATCACTCTAAGGTCTGGGAGCGGTGTTAATGCAAAGAGAAAAAGTTATTGCATATGTATCTTGACAACTCAAGCCTCACGAAGAGAACTATACCACACACGACCTCGAATTGGGAGTAGTAGTGTTTGCTCTTAAAATTTGGAGATACTATTTGTATAGCACAAAGTGTACTGTGCTCACTAACCATAAAAGCATTCAACATATCCTTAATTAGAAATAATTGAACATGAGATGTTGGGAATTATGCATTCCTGACTTAGTACCATTAGTTATATTACTTAGTACCACTAGTTGTAATTAGTACTGACAGTACAAAGTGTTAAGTACTGATCAGTTAGTTAGTACCGTTAGTATAAAATAGTTAGTACCGTTTATGAGATATGCATAAGATATCTTAGGAAAGGATATGCATGATCTTTATACGCGTTTTGTAAACCCATTAGGGTTTCCTTAGTCTATAAAAGGAACCCTAGGCATAGTTAGTAGATATAGTTCTACAGAGATCATAAAGATCGTATAGTAATCATAGTTTGTAATCTGTAACCTAGGTAGATTCACGGTTTAATATAGAAGTTCTTTTGTGATATTCAATATTGTTCTTTTTGGCATTATTGATTAGATTCTGCATAATCAATAGAGTTTACTCAGTGTTTCATTATTGTTGCTTTAAGAATTATCTAAAGGAGCAAACTCTTTGTAAGCTGAAGGTTAAGATATATTCAGTAAAACAATCCAACAAGTGGTATCAGAGCTTGTGTGGAAACTCTGAATAAGAAGAACTAAATTGTAAGATGGCAAAACAAGACATTCCTCTACCACAATCACTGTAATGAAGATCCATATCATCAGGAAGCGAGAGTACGATATTTGGAGCATGAGAATGCAAAAATATATATGTCATACAGACCATAACCTATGGGATGTTATTGTCAATAAAGATCTTGAAGAAGAGCCTGCACCAACTGGAGAAACATCTGCTCCTCCTGCTCCTAAGACTGCCAAACAACTGGCTGCTAGAAGGAATCAGGAAAGAGTTAAGAGCATCTTGCTTTTAGCAATACCTGATGAATACCTCCTTAATTTTCACAATGGTGCAAATGCTAAATCACTCTGGGAGGCAATCAAATCAAGGTTTGGTGGTAATGTAGAATCTAAGAAGATGCAGAAAAATGTTCTAAAACATCAGTTTGAAAATTTTTCTACTGCATGAAATGAAAATTTGGACAAAGCTTATGATAGATTCCAAAAACTGATAAGTCAATTGGTGGTTCATGGTGCTTCAATATCAAAGGAAGTTATTAACCAGAAGTTCTTAAGAAGTCTTACTCCTCCATGGAATCAAATTGCACTAATCATGAGAAATAAGCCAGACATTGATGAGATTGATATTGATGACCTTTACAACAATCTTAGGGTTTATGAAGATGAGTTTAAAAGGTCTTTAGGTTCCAATTCTGCTTCTCAGAATTTAGGTTTTCTCTCCTCTGAGAATACTAGCAGTACTAATGAAGTTAGTACTGCCAGTGGAGATTTTAGGGTTAGTACTGCTGGTGGAATTAATCAAGTTCCATCTACTCTATGTGCTCATGATGTAGCTTACTCTTTCTTTGCATAACCAACGACCTGTCCTCAACTTAAGAATGAGGATTTTTAGCAAATGGATGGAGATGACTTGGAGGAATTGGATCTTCGAAGGCAGGTGGCTATGTTGACTGTTAGAGTAAAGAAGTTCATTCAGAGGATAGGAAGGAATTTAGACTTTAAAGAAAAATGACTTGTTTCTCTTGATAAGACAAAGATTGAGTGCTACAACTGTCACAGAAAAGGACATTTAGCTAGAGAATGCATATCTAGAAGATCTTATGGTGACAATGGCAGGAGCAATGCACCAACAAATGAATCTTCATCACAGGCACTGGTGGGTTAAGATGGTCTAGGAGGCTATGACTACAGGTCCAAAGTCTTGGATCTGATTAGCCGTTTATAAGACAATAGCTAACTTGAATAAATCCAAATTAACTATATGAGAGACAATGACTATGAATACTATGTGCTAATGCGGAATCTTAACACAAGTACTAAGAAGAACAATTGTAAACTAACTTTGCTATTGATTTCTATTAGAATACTATTTCAATCTCATACTAAACATTGTGCCGTAGGGTTCCTTTTATACACCAAGGAAACCCTAATGGGCTTTACAAATGTGTGAAAGGATAATGCATATCCTTTCCTAAGATATCTCCTAAGATATCTCTAAGATAACTATTACTATTCTGTTACATAAACAGACTTAACTAAATACGACCAGTACTAACTATAGTACTGCTACTCTACCAGTACTAACTTTAGTACTGCCAGACTTAACTTAGTACTGCCAGAACTAACTAATACTACCAGACTTAACTGTTATACTACCAGTATTAAGTCTTTTACAATCTATTTCCCAACAATCCTCCCCTAACTTGATCTTCACTTGTGAACTTCAAGTTTCTTCAAATGTCTTCAATTTGAGCTTCCTGAGGATGTTGTAAATAAAACTCTTCGAATTATTCTTGATCCACAATTCTTCAAATCATCTTTTTTGATCTTTACAACAACTATTCTTCAAAGCTTTTTAGCAACCCTTCATATCAGCAACATTGACTATATGTACATCAAATCATATGGTTTCAGACTATTCTCATCACTTCCAGGTGTGTTAACTCCTGTGAGAGGTGAATCATTGAACTTTTAATTGCATTTGATGTCACTTACAGTTAGCCAGTTTACTCTGAGTAGTCAGTCATTTGGCACTAGATAGGTGCACGTCTATCGGTTGACTGAAAACCATTTCAAACTCTCGTACATGAACATTGGTGAGTTGTATACCATAGGTTTTTAGGAGAACCATTAAGCCATAAAACGGATTGTTATGCCTTTACCTGTAGCCAGTTTGCTCAGGGGTAGTAAATCCTTTGGCACCTAGAAAAGGTGAAATCCATGTGGATTGATGATGACCATATCATCTATTTGTACATGAAACTTGGTGAGTTGATTGTTACCATTCCATTTTTGGTAAGTGTAAACACATTAATATGGATTTGCAATTCTATCTTTACTTAACATAATCTCATTGACTAGTTATGTTTTACCACAGCCTTTACCACATTCCATAAAACTTGTGGCTAGCCAACTCTTTAATTAACACATATATGGTGAGTTGACTAACAATATAATTTTTGGCAATTGTTCAGCCATTAACGGATTTGAGAAGTCTTTCATGAGCAGTTTGCTCACTGGACATAGCCATGTCCTTATGTCTGTTAGGACATGGTGGGACTGATATACCATTTGTTGTGTCAGTGCCATAGCACCTTCCACCAAGGTGTTGTTATCCTAATCTCCATTCTAGATATCTAAATCATCATCCTTCATTACTTCCATTTGCTAGCTTGCTTTTCATCATTTTCAAAGTTGTAGCAATCCGTATCTGGTTTTCCTCTTGAAGTTTCTTGTACCAACATTGCTTTGCCACTTCAGAAGCCAATGGATACATTGCTCTCTATTAACATATATATATCCACAGACTCCAAGTTCAAACAGTGTACTCTGCAAGCATCATAGTATCTCCAATAAATTAATCTTTGTTGACTTGGCAAACTCCAAATTGAATATGTACTAAGGGGTTCTTCAAACATGTTCTTCAAGTATCCCTAAAGTACTTTTTCAAATTCATCATCTGGCTCATTCTACATGTTTTCTCCATCACGCATCCTGTATTTGCTCTGTAAGATCAACTCTTGATATGTTCTGTCAGCATTGCTCCAAAGCTTATGTTATAACCATAACAGTTACATTCTCCCTTACAATTGGTATTCACTTCCCTTCATTGCTTAATGATCTTGTAATTTTGCTATATCTGGGTGATTTTATAGCTACTAGGGAACAGGATTAATAGGGTTTTTTAGTACTGAAGTAGAATCACCTTTTTCACTAGCTTCATCTAAATCTTCAGAATCATCCTTATCAAGGTCTGTATGTAATCCTTTCCTTGCTATTTGTTTTCTCCTCTCTCCAGTCTTCTTGGTTGGCTTATCATCTTTGTCTTCTTCAACCTTCTCCTCTGTTGGTTGAGTACTTTCATCATCAAACTTTAGCTTCTTTGTAGTTTTAGTTTGGAGCTCTTCACCAAATCTCTTCAAATCTTTCCTTTGTTGCTTCAAAGTTCATAGGGACATAGGTATCCATATTGTTTAACCAATTTTTCAAATTGCTTTCACTTCTTCAATTAACTTCTACTACTGAGGTTAACTTCCATGTCCCTTGATCTTTAGATAAGTTTGAACATTAGTTCCTGAGGGGGGCGAAGGGGCGTAGGCGGGGCGGTCGTGTGGGCGGGGGGGGGGGGGGGTGGGGGGGGGGGGGGAGGCGGGGGGGGGGGGGGGGGGGGGGGAGGCGGGTGGGGGGGCCGGGGGAGGGGACGGAGGTGTTTGAGTCTTGGGCTTATTCTATTTTGCCTCTTGCTCTTTTCCTCTGCAAAGTATTTTCTTCTTTGATTTACCAACTCTACCATCCTTTTTTGCATAATCTTCAATAGTAAGATCCTTTCCAAGTACACTCTCCTTCAATTTTGCATTTGCTTTAAGCTTTGCTCTAATAGTGTCCCAATCTTCTTCAGTATCTCGATTGTGATTAAAAACTGAACTGATCCTTCCTTTTATTTTGTTCCTCTGTTTAATTCGTGCCTCTTCAGCCATCTTTTGAGCTGAGATGAATCCAAATGAACTTGTTTGGCCACTTCTTCCTTTTCCAAGCTTTTTTCTAATGCATCTAAACCTGATAGTTCAGCAAGTCCTGCTTCTTCTTGTAGAAATTGGTTCTTTGTCTTTTTAGATGATTGAGTCTTCTTCTTTCTGTAATATGTGCCTTTGCCTTCTCTTATAACTATACATCCCGATCTTGTGAGAAGGTACTGAGACCTTTCTTTGCCTAACAGTAGTAACTGGATCACTGCCAGTATTAACATCCAAACTGCCAGCATTAATTTCTTCAATACCAGTACTAACTTTAATGCCACCAGTATTAACTTCTTTAAAAGCAGACTTAACCTCTTCAAAGTCCAAACCAGTTCCAGCAGATTCTTTGAACTCTTCCTTGATATTGTTTATACTTTCCTTTATCAAATGACTTGATATTTTTAACTTTTTGTTAGGATTAAAATAGATCTCTAAAGTTGTTGGGCTTATGTCTTACAACTTGTCCTCCTATGATGCATTGACAGACTTAGAGGGAGTACATGCTCTTGTACCAAAGAAATAGCAGGATCTAAATCATGAGTATTCTCACCCGAGCCTCTGTTTCTTCCTCCTCAGAATCAGACAAAAGAACCCTCTTGGTCTTTCTCTTCAAAGCAACCTCCAAAGACTTTACTCTTTCCACCAAAGTGAGGATAGCCTTCCCAAAGGTCTGTTTGGTTTCCTTGAGTTGCTTCTCCAAGTTATCAATCCGTGCATTAAATGGGAAGTAGTGCTTTTGGCTAGGTTATAGGTGGTGTTGGTCACGTGATGTTTGTTCAAAGGGTATGCTCATTGGTCTTGTGCAGGTGAAGGTGTAGGTGAGGGGATGTCATTGGTAGTTTCAGATATTGGTGTATAGTGTGCAAGTTGAGAAAAAAGGTGGAATAGTTGTGGCTTCAGATGGTATAAGTTGTGTTGAGGTGTGTTGGTGGTACCACACTTGATGATGGTTGAGGTTGAGTGACAGATGGAGCTTCTTGTCTGCACTTGGATTAGCATTTAGACTTACATAGCCAGGCATCAAAGGTCTTGGTACCCCTTTAAACCCTTTTAAGATTTCCAAAAATCTTTTTGGTCAAAGTCCAGCAGATAAGGGTGTTTGTTTTCAGTTTGTATATCCAAAATCATTTGTAGAAAACGAGGATACATTAAAAACTTTGTTTTGCTTTTAGTTTGCCACCATGCCATCAAAAAATAGTTAAAAATTATAAACTCTGCGGTGGAAGACAAATCAAGGAGTAGCAATATTGCTACCAAATTGAATCCATCCACCACTTATAGTGCTTATACAATGTATATATGGTGGACTAAGAATCTCCATTGGTTGTGAAAAAGCTTTTCACCAAAAGGTTTAATGATCCATCAGTAGGATTACCCCATTATGTCCCCATACTAAAAAATCTCAGTGTTTGGCGACATGGTATCCATGATTGCATCTGCTAATTGGAGCTTATTTCTAATAGATGCCTCAGTGATTGTATACACAATAGTATCAATAGTTGCGTGTAATTATAGAGTCCCATTAGTAAGAGTTTTGGCAGTAGCAGTCTGCCAAAACTGTTTGACTAGGGAATCATAGATAGTAGGATTAGTAGTTAAAGCATACATGAGGTTGGAACCTCTTAGAAAATCCACTATCTCTGCAACACTGACAACTTTCTTCAGGATTGCGCTAAGAACCCACTTGTTTGTTTGGTATCAGTATTTTTAATTGAGCATGAGTCGAAGTAGCAATAAAAGGTAGTGATGTGAACTAAAAATTTACTGGGTTTAGTTACAAGTGAGGTTGTAGATGCTGGTAACAAGAAAATTGAATATATTCTTTGTAAAGATAAAGAAGATTTTTTTCTTTGCGAAGAGGAGATATCAATAAAAAGATAAGTATGAAAGAGAAATCAAACTTTATAGCTTCTCTGTTAACGACAATAGCGCCGTAAAAATCTGTAACGGTAAAAATTTTTAAAACAGTGTTTAACAGCAAAATCAATTTCTCCGCAACCGCCAATAATAATAAACCGACCAGAATTTAAATTTAACTACCAAGACTTAACTTTGTCAACCAGAATAAATTATGTAAACCTGAATTAACTATTTTTTAAACCTGACATATTAAGTATTTTACTGAAGACTTACAAAAAACCAAAGACTTATCACATCCTCTATTCATCTGCAATCCTTGCTATTCCTGCAAGAATTAGTCTAAACAAAGAAAAACATGCTGCTGTGTTTGTATTAATACCCTTAATTTAATTTAAACTAATACCTGATTAATCTTCTACGACTACTGAATTAATCACTACTTAAGCCAAATTTAGTTAAACTATCTACCAGGTGTATACAATCTATACAACTAAGCCTCCCTTAATGTAGCTATGGGTTGATCATACCAATACTAACCACATAAGTATAATTAAACGTGTTCCATCAAAAGGTCTTGGTTCAATAGGTCAGCTAAATTATAAAGTCTGTGTGAATTTTCTCCACACTAATGAGCTTCTTCTCATAAACAATCCTTTATAAAAATGTGGCGTATCTCGATGTGCGTTGTCTTGGATGAGACACTGGGTTCTTAACAATGCAAATTGTGCTTTCATTTTCAATGTGGATTTTGGTTTCATGAAATTGAACAATAGTCCAGCGTGATTTGAACCCACAATACTTGTCCACAGCAATTTGCAGCAGCTATATATTCAGCTTCAGTTGTAGAAGTAACCACTATGGTCTGTTTCTTGTATTGCCATAAGATAAGTCTTTGTCCAAGAAATTGACAACCACCTGTTATGGATTTCCTGTCAAGGTTTGACCCACCATAATCACTATCAGAGAAAGCTTCCAGGTCAAAAGGTGATTCTCTAGGAACCATTAAGCCAAATTGGGTTGGGTTTTTCCCTTAAGGTACTTAATGATCTCTTCAAGCATTGAGATGTGAAGTTTGGGAGTGACTAAAAACGAGAACAAACACACATACTGCAAACATTTTATCAGGCTAGGAGCAGTTAACTACATGATGGGAACCTATAATATATCTGTATAAGTGTAAAATACTCTCAACATCTTCTTTATCTTTTGTCAACGCCACTTTGGTCTCCATGGTGGTTATTGCAGTTTTCACACTTACAAGATCAAATTTCTTGAGTATCTCAGCTACATACTTGTCCTGAGAGATGAAGATTCCTTCTGTGTTCTGTTTGACTTGTAATCTTAAGAAAAATGTGAGTTCACCCATAGAACTTATCTGAAATCTGCTTTGCATCAAGGCTTGAAACTCATCACACCAAGACTTTTTGGTAGATCTAAAAATAATATCATCAACATACACTTGAATCAGCATGATATCCTTCTTGTCCCTTTTAATAAATAACGTCTTGTCAATCGTACCCCTCTTGTATCCAATAATCTCTAGGATGTTGATAGAGTAGCATAACTAAAAGCTCTAGGAGCTTGATGCAGTCCATACAAAGCCTTGACCACCTTATAAACCTTCTTAGGGTGATCAGGATCAACAAAGCCAGGAGGTTGTGAGACATAAACCCCTTCATCTATAGTGTCATATATAAAGGCACTTTTTACATCCATTTGGTATACTATGAACCTCATAAATGAGGCAAAGGCTAAAAATAACCTGATAGCTTCTATTCTTGCCACATGAGCAAAAACCTTATCATAGCTCATTACATTTCTTCCCTGCATGTACCCTTGGGGCCAACCAATCTTGCCTTATTTCTGACAACCACTCTCTTTCATCCCTTTTTTTTCTGTAGGACCACAATTTTTACCAATTGCCTTCATTCCAGTTGAGGGTAGATCTACAAGAACCATACCTGTTGCAGAGCTTAACTATAACAAACGCGCTCTTGCATGGCTTGAACCCAACTGTCATCTTGTAGAGCTTCAAAAATCTTTTTAGGTTCCTCCTGAGATAGAAAACAGGCAAACAAACAATGCTATTGATCTTTGTGATTGTTTCTTTGCTGCTTTTGAATATAGCTGAAAAGTGCATGAGCTCCTGATTTTTACTGCACTTTGCTTCTAGTTTGGACAGCTGACTTAGGATCATCAAGTATTTGACTTTTCGGGTGAATATTGTGAATCCTAAGAGTAGGAGTAGGACTGAATTCAATTTCTGTTGGTAAGCTGTTGAAGTCAGTTATCACACCCTCTTCATCATACGATGCCTCATCAAAAATTCCTGTCTCAGACTTGTGAAAGATTTTGAGCTCTGGCATAGGTAAATCATCAGGATCAAGCCTACCAGTATTAACTGGTTCACTACCAGAATTAACTGAAGGAGTACTGGTAGAGTTGTTTTCAAATACTGTCCCTAAATGCTTTAGAGCAATTTCTTCCAACTCTCTTCTGAAAGCTAGAATCTTAGGATTATCTTCTGAAGTGTCAGTAGAAGAAGCCTCCTTCTCTTGTTGAGGTTCTGTCAAGATCTCCTCTTTCTTTGAATTTGTGGAAGACGTCCTTGATTCAACTTTTTCTTCAGTATTCTTTACAGCTGCACAGTTATGTAGCCTTTGCTACCTCCAAAGGTAACAGATCCCCCATTAAATTATTCAAAATCCTCCAGTTGATCCTTGTTACCTGTCATGTGCCCTAAGCATCCACTATCAAATATACCTCTATCTACCATATTCTTCAGTGGATGATCCTGCACATGAAAAAGGGAGATTAGTTTCTCTTAGGGACCCAGGCCTTTTCAGGCTTAGGTCTGTCTTGTGGACCTTTAGCATTCACAGTTATAATAGAAATTGTCAACCATTACATTGGCTGTTTGGGCTAGTTTTTCCTCATTTTATATCACTGAGGTCTTAACAGCAGATCCTCAATTTCCCTTTACAGCATGAGAATGAGACATTTGTGCTGTATTTTTTGCAAAGGGTCTTCTTACAAATGAATGTGATTTAGAAAAATTCCTTCATTGATTAAATTGATTCATCTGTGGTCTTTTAGGACTAAAGCTGTTTGAGGTCCGGGTAGGTACTGGCTGTCTAGATCTAACAGTATTAACATTAGAACTACCAGTATTAACTCTAGGCCTAACATGATTAACATTTGTCCTACCAATATTAACATTAGGCCTAACAGAATTAATGTTTGGCCTACCAGCATTAAGTTGTACTGATCTAGGAACAAATGGATTAGTATGATTAACCCTGTTTGCATTAGTCCATACTGGTTTTGCCACCCCATTACCATTATTAAAAACCCTTTGTTTCTTAAACTTAGCCTCTCTTGCCATTTTCTTTTCATAATAGTCACAAATCTTTTGTCAAATGAATTAAAACTACCACCAAACAAAACATTTCTTCTTTGTGAATAGAGTAACATTCCCTGGTTCATTCTTTCCATCATAGCATTCCAATTCTTCCTGTTAACTTTAAGTGTTTCTTGATCTTTGATTGGTTGCCTAGGAGTTTTTATGTGTGTGACACAACTAGGTTCAACCTCTTTGGATTTTAGAGCAGACACACCTTTTTCATTTGTTGTTATAGGTGTAGATACATACACTTCTGGAGGTACTCTTGAAATCTCAGATTCAAGATCAACAGAATGTTCAGTGGAAGTTCCAATAGATCCTGCACTGTCATTAGATTGACAGGTAGAATATTCACTGGATCTATCAACTGATACACTGGGTTCAGACTCTTGGGGTTCCTTTTACCATAACATACAAAGAACTCATCAATTTTTCTGTGGTGTAGAGTATAATCTCCCACTTATGGGATGTGGAACACCTTTAAAATCATTAGTTTTTATGTATCTACTGTCAAAGGTTTTCCACACGAGTCACTCTTCTGTACAATTAAAAACAGAAAAATTCATTTCTTCCTCATAATTTAGAACCTCATTATTTGATTTTATTTCATACCCTAAGCCAATTTTACTACTTGAACTCATGCCAGAATTAATTTCAATCTCCAATGATTCTTGAATGAATCTTTCCATGAATCTAATGTTTTCTGCAATTGTTCCTTTTCTTTTACAGATTTCATTCCAATTCTCCTATATTTTTTAAGCTTTTCATATTTTTCATATATTTCATTTGCCTGAAATGTAAGCTTTTCATTTAGAGAAAGTTGCTGTTTTTGAAAAGTAACAAGTTGAGCTTCTAGTTTCTTAACAACTTGACTATAGGCAAGTATTTGTGCTTCTTGATCACCTAACTGATTCATTTGTTCATTCACCACAATGTTTTAAAGGGTATTGGATGAAGCTATGAAGTTTAGAACACAAAGATACCTCACTACTGGAGCTAATAGCCATGAGTGCATGATTTGTCTCTTCATCTTCAGTGTGTTCTCCCTAATTGACAATACCATCATCTATTGTCAGCAATCCCAGCTGATTCTTCTCTTGCTTTCCAGCTTCTTGGTGTTGATAAAAAGAGTCTCTCTTCTTCTTTCCATCATGTGTCCCTTTTGCTGTACATTCCCTAGCAAAGTGACCAGTGTTGTGACAGTTGAAGCATTCAAGCTTCTTTTTGTCAAACACCGACCTGGCGCTTTTCATCAACACGAACTCACCTTCCTGTTTCTTATAGAACTTCTTCATCGTATATGCAATCATTGCTATCTGCTAGTTTATGTCCATCTCTTCAATGTCCAAGTCATCAATCTGTTCCAAGTCTTTATGAAGCAAGTCCTAGTCCTCTGATTGTTTGGCAAAGAGGGAATAAATAACTTCATCAGCAAAACCAGCAAGAGCTTCTTTTTCTGGAGTATTGGTTGAAGAAGTAGAAGGAGTGCAAGTACTGTAAGTACTAGTAAAACCAGACTTAACCTTATTAGTGCTGCTTTTGCTTTGTGAAACAAAAGCAACATTTTGAGCACTTAAAGATGTTTTTGACGGCAACTTAGATTTCATGCTCAAAAAACCCTAAGTTATTGTACAAGATCATCAATAGATAAAGTGCCAAAATCTGGTTTAGTTCTTATTTCATTGCCCAGATTGGACCCATGATGGGTGAAAATGACTTGAGTAACTTATGATTTGCATCCGAGTAGATAACTTAGAATCCATGAAGCTTCAAATGAGATGTAATTGTTGGAATTTGTCATCATCCATTTTTAAACCTTATGAACTGGATATTGTAAATGCTTCAAAACTGTTGTTTGAAAAAACAGCCTTCTGCATTTTTCATTTGAATTTGCTTACCACTCCAAACCTAGTTCTGATGGCTTCCCAGATTCTTTTGCGTCACTCCATTCCTATGATAATCTTCTCATATGTCCTTGGGAATGCCAATCAACAAGATATTCTTAGACTTCTTTTCTTTTTTCACAACATGAATTTCTGCAGTTGTATCTGGTGGAAGTATTCGAATTACTCTATCTTTCCAGTGAATTCTCTTCTTGGAGTTTCCATTCTGTATTACCTCTCCAAACATCTCTTATCATTTACTCAAGGTATGCTCCCCATCTCTATAGCCCATAATCCATACTCCTCCTTCTTCAGAATTGGGGAGTTGATATTGAGATAGCAGTTTTTTGAGGAATCTCATGTTGTTATTGTTTAGGGTGCTGACTAGTGTATGATAGCATCTTCATGGTTTGATGCTTCATCTATCACTGAGATGTTGAGAGAACTCATAATTAGCAGTTTGCAGACATTTTTCTAGATATGAAACGTGTTGTTTGTTGATCTCGAGATTCTTCTTATTCAGAGTCCTCTAGAGGCTCTGATAATCTCTTGTGGTCCTTGGTTTTGGTTCTGATTAGCCTTTTGTAAGCCACGATAGCTTAATTGTATTAATATAAATCAATTATGTGAGAGACACTGACTATCATTTATCAAGTGTTAATGCTGAAATCTTAACTACAAGTATTAGAAGAATTTAATACTATTTTGCTATTGACTTTCTATTAAGCTTCAATTGCTTCTATTTGTTATATATAAAACTCTATGCCGTTGGGTTCCTTTTTATACACCTAACGAAACCCTAGGAGGCTTTACAAACGTGTGGAAAGGATAAATGCACTATCTTTCCTAAGATATCCTACTAGATATACCTATTATCACTATTCTGTTTAAATAAACAGACTTAAACTAAATTAAGACAGTACTAACTATAGTACTTGCACTATACCCGTACTAACTATAGTACTGCCCAGGACTTAAATTAGTACTGCCAGGACTTAACTTAGTCACCTGCCAGAACTAACTAATACTACTGACCTTAAATGTTATACCTATTATGTTAAGTCTTTTACAAGATATTTCCCACATGCTTATGGAGAAGGGCGATGAACCATTCAAACCATATCTATTGGTAACTACATAGAATTATAAATGTTTTGGACTACACCCCTGAAACCTTTAGACGAGTCGAGATATTGGTTTTGAGCCAACTTTTGTTAAAACCAACTCTTATAAAATGAAATTTCTTGTGTAATCGGGTATAAGTATGTTAACGCTAACCTCCTCCATTCCTTGTCGATTAACTTAATGTCCAAAAGCTTTTATTATTCCATAATTAAGAACAAGAATGAAGGGAAGAGTCATGCCTGAACTTTTATCGATATACCTATTTTCATCGAAATTTTTTCTATTATCACAGGTTTTACCATCATTGACGGTGATGATATACCAAAAGACATTGTGCTCGGCATGAAATTTTGCAAGAAGTACGCATCATGCCAAATGATTATGAAGAAACTCACACACGGGGACGAGTGTGAACGAATTGATGATGAATAAAAAGGAGGAAGAAAAAGGTCGAGCTTAAAGACCAGCTTAAAACAAAGTGCTTACCGGCGAGTTCAAACGGTCATTTTACTTGTTATGTTGCAATTTTAATTGTTTGTTGCACGAGTCTATCTTCCCAGACACTCTATATGGCGTATCAAAACCCTCTAGATACGACATATAAACGTGTTTGGACGTTATCAGTTTTAAAAACTTAATATTTAATTTTGAGTATTTAATTGTTTTTACAGGAACCATACGGCGTATCCTAGGGTTTGGGATACAACGTATTGATCCATGTACAGTTGTGTGTTTAATTGTTTTCTTGTACCATTGTAGTGAGATAGAAATTGAACTTGTCTTCTAATCTTTTATGCAGGACCGTGCTGAAACTATGATATGGTATATTATGAAAAAGACATGTGTTAAACTTATCCGGGCATGCTGAAGCCCTAGTCAACACACTTTTTGCTCAAGAACTCATCTTGAAGAATTATCACTAGCAAAACATCAGGGAGTTCTCCGTTCTAATTCTATTTTCCTTTATAATTTTATTGTTTTATCTATACAACGAGGACGTTGTATAATTTAAGTGGGGGGATGGAGAATTAGAACGTACTTGTCTTCTTTTTTACAAAATAACATGCAAAGTGTTTAAAAACAGGCAAATTTTAAAAAATTTCAGCATGTCTTTTATAAAAATCACTAGTTACATTACCTAGCGCAATATAACCCTTGATACATATTGTGAGAATCAAGCTTATTCCGCGTTTCCATTGGTTTTCTAAAAATTCACAAAATTATGAGTGTACACGGTGATGTAGTGACTTTTAGAAAATTGGTCTGGTATATCACTCGGGACCGCAATGATTAGTACTATGGATTTAGATAGAGGAACATGTTCAACTGATAAATTTCTAGGATTAAGCCAAATAGCCTACATGTCATAAAATTAACTAACTACACTAGTTAGTTAAATCCCGTGTAACCCTTTGATTACTCTTATTTTTAGAGTAAAATCCCCTAGAACTACCTGTTAGGCCATTGCTTTCTTTTTCTACACCATATTATATGTTTTGTTACACCTTTTCACCTTAACATACCGTGTAGATTAAACCTATTTTAATCAAAGTTGCTAGTTGCTTTCATGTAAAGTTTTGTATTTCCAGTGTCAAAGTGAAATTTTTCTATCTCTGTAATGGTCGGGAAATTGCACAATGCAATGGGAAAAATATGTAGCTCGTAAGTTTCGCTACTTTCGCGATTATGAATCATGTCTGAAGAGGAAGTGTTACAAGGAAAAGATTATCCGAACGAATTATGATAGTGAAGTCGGTAGAATAAAACCGAGATTTATGATGTATTGAAAAAAAGAGAGAGTGAAGAAAAATAGTCAGTTCAAAAGAAGCTTATACCAAAGGAATTACTTGGAAGGATCGATTATTCGTTGATACGTTACAAAAATCAACGATGTGAAGTCTGCTAAAAAGTGTCCGATATCACCACTATTTCTGTAAAAGTATGTAAAGAGCGGGATGTAAGGGAAGTTGATGACAGTATATGGACGGCCAACTTAGGTTTGTCGTTTGTCTCATTTCCTCTGATCCGAGAGTTATGTCTATTTGTGTCGAGTCTTTGTCATGGAACGGTCGGGGGAAAGTTACTAGCAACCGTACCTTATTTGTTGGCTTAATCTATTTGTTTCATAAATTTTGTCTAACACCCATTTTACTTCCCTTTCCTAGCAACTAACCTTAGTGTATACTCGAACGAGAACTTGTACGAGCATGCATGTCTATTCCGTCGTTACGGCCATGTATACATGTCTCAGCTGCCTTGTTGGATGACGACTTTCGGTGAAAGTTAGAAGCTCCCTACCCTATATCATTCTTCATCCTAACCGCTGGTTAAACACGAACAGGGATGTGATCAGATTGTATGTGTCTATTCTGTCGTTACGGCCATGTATGTACGATGCAGCTGCCTTGTTGGTGTGGTACTTATGGTGAAAGATTGTTGAATGACCAACCCAAAGACTTCTTAACCCAATTTAGCTTTTGACTTGTTCCTCCTTAGCTTTAGCGGTAGAGATGTGTATCCTTGCCAAGCCTATGATACGAAACTAATCACGATCGAGCAATTGAGCGTACCAATTAAATGTTGCACCCTAGATCAGTTGAGTGATCTGAGTGTTCTCATTTCCATATTTCGTGAGGAGCTTGGTTATGTACAGGTGATTAAGACAAAACGATGCTTAAATGGAAAATCCTCAACTTCGGTTTGGACACATTTTCATAAACTAAAACTTTTTCTAAGGTCTACGTGGGGACAAGTATGATTCAAGTGGGGGGATATTTGATAATATCAAATAACGTCACTTTATTATATCATTTATCCCATATGTTTTGCCCACTTTTATATAATTATTGCATAATTTGGTACTCAATTGCTTTAAAGTTGATAAATGCAATAATTCAGGAGTGTTTTGTGAAGACAAGCTAAAAGGCGCATAATTTAGAGCTAAAACAAAGATATTTGAAGATTGCTGATTTTTGACCAATACGCCGTATCTAACAAAAGAGATACGGCGTATCAGTGCCCGAACTTCACAAGAAAACGCGTTTGACTAATTCCCAATACGGCGTACTCTTCTGTCTACATACGCCGTATCCATGAAGATAACTATTTGAAGATACAGTAAATAAAGTAAATTGGGAATGATATCACTGATTGATTAAGAACGTAACGCGCACTCCAAGGAATCCAGCCTAATATGCCGTATCGACCTAGCTAGATACGGCGTATCGAGTCTTTTTCAGACACTATAAATAGAAGACTCAAAAATAAGTTTTTAGTGTGTAATATCATATTCTTTATACCATACTCATTGAAGACGAATTTTAGAAGAGAAGATCAGCCACCAAGGTCAAGCATTGATCACGAATCCATAGAAGACATCGTGTAATTTTTACTCTCTTAATCGTTCGATTTCAATTGTTTGATTACGCTTGTATAATTACAATGGTTGTGGGCTAATACCCTCGGGTATTAGCCATCTTAATGAAAGTTCAATGTTTGGTTTGTTTTAAAATCGATTTCTTAATTTATCGTTGATTGTTTAATTATGTTTATCACCTCATACTTGTTTATGTGTTTGAATATGCGACCTATCATTCAACTGGGTCTAGTGTTACAGACCAAGTAATCTAGATACAGGGATAGCCCTCCATATCATGTCTTATATTACTAGACCAATAGGATCACAAATAACGTTCTATCTTTGTCTTTTGATTATGAGCTTAGTTGGACCGGTAGGTGACCCATTTATGTTTCAGCAATCATGCTCTTAATTAACTGATAAAGATTGGAATAGTGGACTACCAGTATATAAAACACCTTCAAACAATAAGTGGGTAAAGTCTCGTTGGGCTAGAGTTTTAACAGGATCACCACTGCTTTAATTCTCTAAGATAGATTATAATTAAACTAAAGGATGCTTTATACGGATGCATTAATTGTGATAGGATTAATTGTGTCTAGGTCTTAGGATGATGTCCCACCTAAGTCTTAAGAATGATATGCCGCTTCGAGATAAGTAAATCATTGCACTAAAACAAACAAACCAGCATTGAACCGGATTTAATATGGCTAATACAGTTTTCTATCATTTGGCTTGTACCACTTTTCTATCTTCTAATCTTCCTCTTTTATGTTTATTGTGTATTGAATTTGTATTTGTCATCACCAAACCTGTGCCAGTCTCTCAGGCCGAACCTCCCATTTCATTAGACAACGTACATAGCATAGGTTTAACAGTAAATAAACTAATTAAAATATTGATAGAATATATGATTAAATTTCCATTCTTAGTGTTCGACACCCTACTTACTGCGAACTCCATCTTGACCGGGTATACTGATCGTTAAAGTGTTGTTTTAGGTTTGTCGGCTAAATATAAATGTAAAACTTGATAATCAAATAATTGACCCTACACGACAGCACATCAATAATTCAGCAAATAACATTCTGATTCCATTGGATGGTTGGACAAGTGGACTACTAGTGTATAAATCGTCATTAAGCGGTAAGTGGGTAAAGTCTCTATGAGCTAGGGTTTAACAAGATCACCATTGCTTTAATCCCTAAGATAGATTATAATCAACAAATAAGGATGCTTTATGCGGATGCTTTAATTGTGACATAATTAATGTGTCTAGGTCTTAGGATGATGTAACGCCTAAGTCTTAAGAATGATATACCGCCTCGAGAGAAGAAATCATTGCACTGAATAAACAAACAAACTTTCTAATCAGATTAATAATGGTTAATACAGTTTTCTTATATTTGGCTTGACCGCTCTTTTATCTTTTGTTTATTTGCTTGTGTGGGTTAAAGTGTCTTGAATTAATTGTAGTCACCAACCAAACCGTGCCAGTCTCTAAGGCTAAAAACCCCCCTTTTCCCGTTAGAATTAGGATTAGGACTGACATAGGTTTAGAATATGATAGAATTAACATAGATTAGATAACCAAGATATTAATTAAATTGATAGATTTAGCCTCGCTTCAAGTGTTCGACACCCTACTTACTGGTATGTGTTAAATCGCATACCTCTTTTATTATAAAAACAAGCCCAAATAACAAAAAACGTATGAAAAATACAGTGTGTATGCTTGTTTTTGTGTATGTGTATGTTCAGGTAACAAATATTTACAAAAGGACAAAATAAAGGCAAAAATGGACAAAGATGAGCACGGGACCGGAAAGAGCGCGAAAATACGAAGCCAAGGACATAAGCAATTTTTATGAACCAACCCGGGCCCACCTTAGTGGGTTGGGTCAGCCCTCATCCTCTTATTAAGTCATTAAAGCCCAATCCCCATTCCTTGGCCCAAATCAAAATCCTATTAACTGAATTTAGTCAAATAGTCAAAAGGTCAATAAGAGCACAGTCAAAATAGCTACTATTCACCCTCCTCCCTCCCAAAATTACATGCGTGTGTACGAAATGAACAATGTCCTCTCCCACACACTTCTCCTTTCTAGAAGAGCGACATGGCCTCTCATGTGACGCAAATATTATCCACCTTGGCAATATCGTGCACTCTCATTGGTTGAATTAACGTGGCAGTCAATCAAGGGATAAAATGGTAATGATTGAATTCGGTTATGGATGGAGGGCTAAGATTAATGAAGAAGAGATGCTAGAACCTTCCTCTCAAGCCTATAAATGAAGCCTCGGATCACACAGTGCAATATCTCCTTTTCTAGCTTATTTTCTAGTTTTTTAGCTTAATTTGTAACTTTAGCCTATTGTCGATTTCTTCATGTAATTTCCTTTTAAAAGCATCTTGTAACCCTTTTTTATGATTAATAAAATTACTGTTCGGTCTTAGTTCATGTTTTGTTCATTTCTGATTAAGCCATTATTGTCAAAATGTTATCAGTTACTTAATAAGCTCGAATTAAGTAGCCTCAAGTTACCCATACCCCAGAAAACTTAAAATTAACATTTTGGAAATTCTTGACTAATTAAATCCATTCCATTTCCAAACTATTCACTTCCAAAAAATTCCCTCAAATGTTTACCACACACACCCACTTCATCATTTTCTTTTTATCCATTATCCAACTACATAAACCCTCCATGATTCATCCTACTAGAGCCTTCCAATTCTAAAGCTTCCAAAAGACCAAAAACAAACATAATACCACAACACAACAACTATTCATTAATCTCACTAAAGATGCCACCAAAACTCGAACTCAAATTACCAAGCGTTATCACCAGTCCCCAAATGCACCCTCAAAAACCATCCACCATAGCCACTTCATCATCCTCTATTATTTTGATCACAAACCAAATCACCAACATCCTCCACCTCACATCTAAACCCATGGCTACCTTGAACATCACCAATTCTCCTCTACCAAGAGTACCTCTACCACCCTCCAGACTTATGAAAGTGGATTCACAAGTGGACATCACTCTCACCCATTTACCAAATACTCCACTGAAATCCAATTTAATACTCCTTTCCTTCAATACCCACACCCACCATAATCCTTTTGGTCATCCTATTTCTTGAATCTAACATGAAGCACTGGAGCAAACATGCCGTTAGTTTAATCCACAACCGTAGACTTATCATTGGCTTAAGTAAAGAACTTCAATATATGTTCTCCTATATCCAACACATGCTCTCACAACCACCACCACCAAATTCGCCCCACCACCATTACTTTCTCCAAACTAAACATACTTTATGTTTAGTCACTCATGTTTAAATAATTTTCAACAAAACCTTTTGCAAGCAAGTCTTATAGAATTCTAGGAATACTAGGACCTTTTTAGTTTGAATTTATGTATGATGTATTATTATGCCTTAAATCATAATATTTCTTTTTAATGCATGCGAGTTGTATGTTTGTGTGTCACACACAATTTTTATGTTGAATGAATGGACTTTTATGGTTTTCAATATGCAATTGGCAAAATGGTTAATTATCTCCTATATGCATATATAGTTGAGTTTAATGGATTGATGTTTGTGATGGTTGGCTAAAATTAATTGTCACCATGTTTAAATATTTTTGTGCTATATGTTAGAAACTTTGTTTGTTTGTTCCTCTAACTCGTTTTTGTAGCAAAGTTACCATAGCTTGATTTCTTGGTGCCCTCGACCAAAGGGGAGCACACATCAATGAGGGTGTTTAATCTTCAATTCTATGCGTAATCATCGACGAAGCCTTTTTGATTCTACAAAAAGGGAGAGAAAAAAGAAGTCCAACTCACTTAAATACTTGTTTTAAAAATAATTTTACATTTAATGATTTAAGATTTGTAATCTTCAAAAAGGGGAGATTTGTTGAAAGAAAAATAATGCCTAAAAACTTATAATATTTTTTGATCTCACTCCGTTTTGATAATCATAAAATAAAAAAATCCTCAAGTCAAAATTAAACGTAAACAATAAATAGTATAAATTTCATTTCAAAAATTTAATCACTTAAAGGTATGAATAAATTAAAAGCTTATGCATTTTATGATCCAAAGGAATTGTTATTCACCTCATATTATTTAATAAAATGTTACAAACATATTTTTAAACTTTTATAGAAAACATTTTTTTACACTAAAAAAAAATATTTTTATTCAAAATAAATATTTTTGAATTCAAATTTTCTAATCCAAAAACGGCTAGAAATTTCCAAAAAAATACCTCCCTGGAAAAGACAAAAATGGGAGCGTCTGTAGCCCTGGGCGGCCCCCCCTTAAAATATAAGTGCGGTCCCCTTTAAGTGATAAGGGGGCCGACCATAAAGCTAATAGGGCCAGCTAGATAAAAACGCTCCCCAGCTTGCCTATAAATACTGGATTGTTCCCTACTGATTTTCTCACCTTTTGCACTTATTCTTTTCTGTCTAAAATCAGTCCATACATCATCTACAATCCTTTGATCATTTAATCATAAAGATTTGTTTCCAAGTGATTTCAAAGCACAATCCTCAAGTGCGAAGAGAAGAATACTTCTTATCCTCGAAGTCAAGAAAAATTGTTAGTTTGCTTTTGTTATTTGTGAAGGTTAGTATATCTTTTAAATCAGTTCTGTTTGTGTATATTGTTAAAGGTGTGTATAGTAGTTAGATTGTTGTGATCATAGGAAGGTTAGTTAGATCGTGGTGATCATCAAGAGTTTAGATAGATCGGCGTGATCTTGTTAGTGTCTAGGTGAAGTGTAGTGAAGTTGTGAAGCGTAGTGAAGTTGTGAAGTGAAGTGAAGTAGTGAAGTGAAGAGAAGTTATGAAGTGAAGTAAAGTTGTGAAGTGAAGTAGAGTTGTGATGTGAAGTAAAGTTGTGAATTGTTGTGAAGTAGTGCGGTTAGTATTTTAGTCCTCAAAATACAAAAGTTGTGATAGATTGGTTCTAGCTAGGATTAGAACTCGACATTTGGCTTAGAGTCGAAAATCGGTGTAAGCTTAGTTGTGTACGGTTTTCTCCGCCTAAAGGGAGTTTGTTGACATAGTGAAGAAAACTCTCAAGTTTGGTGCTCGGGGAGTGGAGTAGGGCGAAGAGGTGCTTCGTTACCGAACCACTATAAATCCTTGTGTTGTGGTTTGATCTTTCTAACTCTTATCTCTTATCTTGTATATTTATTTCATATCGTGTTATCACTTATTTATTTAGTGATATTGTTCATAATCTTCACATATTGAATTCACATAAAGTCGAATCTATGTTTTTGTAAACAAACTATACATTAATTTAAAAAGCGGTAAACTATTCAACTTCCCTTCTAATTTTCCACAATTGGTATCAGAGAGACGTCAAACATGATTTTTAAAATAAACTGTATTTTAAAACTTGAATTGATCTATAGAATCATAAAAATATTTAGAAGGGCAATCTATGCAAAGATCACTACTATTTGAAAGTGATGGATTTATGTATTGGAAAAATAGATTCGAAATTTATGTGAAATCAAAAGATCTAGATATTTGGCATGTTATTACCTATGGTGATTTTCCTCCTATTCAAAATAATTCCGAAACTAAAAAGGATGAAATTTTACCATTTGATAAACAAAACGATGATCTTAAAAAGAAACTTGCTAAAAATAATGAAGCTAAAATGGTAATTTATAATGCTTTGTCATGTAAAGAATACGAAAGAATTTTTATGTGTAAAACCGCAAAAGAAATTTGGGATACTTTATTAATCACTCACCAAGGTAATAGTCAAGTCAAAGATAACAAAATAGATCTTCTTGTTCAACAATATGAACAATTCATGATTCCGGAAGAGGAATCGATAGATAATGGTTTTGCTAGATTTAACACTATTATTACTAGTTTAAAAGCACTTGATGAAGGTTTTTCTAGCAAGAACTATGTTAGGAAATTTCTTAGGGCACTTCATCCCAAATGGCGCGCAAAGGTTACGGCTATTGAAGAGTCAAAAGATTTGATATCCTATCACTTGACGAACTTATTGGAAACTTGAAAGTTTATGAAGTGATAATTAAGAAAGATTCCCGAATGATCAAAGACAAAAGAGAACAAAGTAGATCTCTTGCGTTGAAGGCAAAAAAGGAATCTAGTGATGAAGATAGCTCGACTTCCGATAGTGAAGACGAAGAATATGCCATGGCCGTAAAAGAATTCAAGAAATTCTTCAAAAGACGAGGAAGATTTGTAAGACAACCACGAGACGAAAGAAAGTCATTGCAAAGAAGTAGAAATGACAAAAATAGTAAAAGTGAAAGAAAATGCTTTAGATGTGGAGATCCAAATCATCTCATCGGAGAATGTCTAAAGTCGCCAAGAAGCAATAATCAAAGAGCTTTTATTGGAGGAGCATGGAGTGATAGTGGCGAAGATAAGGAAGAAAAGACTATAGACAAAACTTGTCTTGTAGCTCAAGCATCCAATGAGATATGCTTAGAAATAAACTTGAAGTCCGATGAGTGGATTAAAGATAGTGGATGCTCGAAACACATAACGGGTAACCGAAAGTTTTTTTCTACATACAAAGCGTACAACGGATGGAACGTCATTTTCAGAAGCAATTTGCGTGGCAACATCATAGGCAAAGGTACGATTTCTCATGACTCCCTAATTATTGAAAATGTTGAGCATGTAGATAATTTAAAATTTAATTTGCTTAGTGTTGGTCAAATATGTGATAATAAATGAATAAGTTTAAAGTTAATAATTTCCTGAACACGATAGTGAAATAACTAAGAAGGAAAAGTCATAGTAGAGGTATTAGGAAAAATAGGCTTACATGTGATGAAAATTAGGAAAATAAGCTGAAGATAAATTATGTCTCGCGACAATTGACAAAACCTCACATTATGCATAGAGAAGAGTTAGGTCAATGCAAATATGTGTTTTAATTCAATCTTAGTATCTAAGGAGCTAGTTAGAAATCTATCTAAGTTTAAATCCGCGACAACATTTTTGGACGCTTCAAAAATAGAAACAAGCTCACGATAGTCAAAAACTAAGAATATGACTAACGACTAGATATTAGAACTACTTCACATTGGACATATTTGGTCCTTCAGCCAATGGATTATGGAAAGAAATCATACCCTTTGTAATAAGTTGATGACTACTCAGATTAACATGGACAGAATTTCTTCAAAACAAAACTAAAGCTTTCGAGCAATTCGAATTTTTTAGTAAAAAGATCCAAAATAAGTTTGGATGTTCTATAGTTTCTATTAGGACGGATCATGGTCGGGAATTTGATAATGAAGTACAATTCGGAAATTATTGTGACTCTAATGGGATTACTCACAATTTCTCCCTCGTACTCCACAATTAAATGGGGTAGTAGAAAGGAAAAATCATACTTTACAAGAAAAAGTAGATCCATGTTAAATGAACAATCCGTTCCACAAAAGTTTTGGTGTAACGCGGTGGACACCTCGACATAGATATTAAATAGGATCTTAATTAGACCAATTTTAGGAAAAACCCCATACGAAATCTTGAGAGGTAGGAAACCTACTCTTGATTATTTTAAAGTATTTGGAAGCAAGTGCTTCGTTCTAAATACAAAAGACTATCTCATCAAGTTCGACCCAAAAGTCCTTACAAAGGTGGTTTTCCTAGGATATTCAGCAAAATAGTAAAAGCTAATTATTCTTAACAAACATACAATGAAAGTCCGAAAGAAGTCCTATGAATGTGACATTCGATGAAGAGACCCTACCCCGCCTAAAAACATCACCTTTGGAGATTATGATTAGTCAAAGAAAAGCTAATAAGGTTAGTTGAAAAGAAACCTTTAAGGAAATAATGTAGACGATGACATTTTAGAAAATGACAAAAATTGCATAATAAAGAATCTAAAAGTCATCCATTAGAAAATGTCATAGAAAATTTAAACCAAAGAACTCTTAGATCTCAAGCTCAAGACAAAAGTAACTTCTTTTGTTCCCTCTCGACCATAGAACCTAAAACTGTCGTTAAAACTTTAAAAGCTGAAAGTTAGGTAGTTTCCATACAAGAAGAATTAAATCAATTCATCGCAAACGATGATTGGGAGTTTAGTTTCCAAATCAATAAGTCTATGGATCGTTTATAGGAACAAATGGGTATTTTAGAAATACGCTAAGATGACAAGTCATCGTATCTAGAAATAAGGCTAGAATAGATTCACAAGGTATAAATCAACAAGAAGGAATTGATTATGACGAAGACATATGCTTCCGAAGCAAAGTTTAGAATCTATTAGAATATTATAAGCTTATGCTTGCTCGTTAGATTTTACATTGATCAAAATGGATTTAAAAAGTGCTTTCTTAATGGTTTTATCAATGAGGAGGTGATACGTGGTCCAATGAGCATCAAATAAGAGTCAATATTATACATTGTATGACACAAAATAACATCACTTTATAGCATCATTTATCCCAATTAAATTCCCCATTTTGTATAATTAATTGCAAAAATTGATTACTTAATCAATTTATATTCAAGATTTTCAGTAAATATGGAGTACTTTGTTGAAGAAGCAAAAGGCACGCATTCGTGGATCTTAAACAAGAAATTTAAAGGAACTGATCAGACATACTAATACGCCGTAACCATCAAGGAACATATGACTATCTGTGCCTACACTTACAAGAAACCAAGAAGAATAAGAACCCTATACGCCGTATCTATCCCGCGCGTCACTTTTAAGTGTCGGGGTATATAAACTATTTTCTATTTAGAAAAGAGTAAGTTGTTCATTTCTAAAATAATATATTTTCTCAATTCTCTCTCTACTTTCTAGAACAACTCCTCTCTTTCTCATTTCTAGTTCCGATTTCGTGTTTAAATATATGAAGTGAAGTGTTACGGGATCCTACAACCCTAACCACAAAAGTCGATTTTTAAAAGACAAGAAGAGCAGAAGAGGTCAAGCAAAGCTACTAATTCTATAGAGAACACCTTGCAATCTCCTATATTCTTATTATCATTTGATTTTTGGTATCATTCATTTAACTTGGTTAGTTTACCTTGGTTGAATTATTATTCTTGTAATGATTACAATGGTTATGGGCTAATACCCTTGGGTATTAGCCATGTTTATGAAGATTTAAATGTTTGGTTTGTTTATATCGACTGCTTAATTTATCGTTGATCTTTGTTTATGTTTGTCAATTCATACTTGTTAACGTGCTTTTGTATGCGACCTATCATTCAACTGGATCTAGTGATATCGACTGTAACACCCCCAAAATGGGTCGCAACAAAAAGTATGTCCGGGAGCGTTACTTCATAATACCATTGCACAAGATATGAGAGAACTACCTCTAAATGAGTCGTTTGAAAAGTAATCTCGTTGCTTTAGTTGAAATATACATTTGTCCCAAGGTTTGCATCATCATGAAAAGCTTGAAAGTAATAAAATGAGATTTGATAGTTTGTATGCAAATAGAAATTCATGAATGTGTTCATGAAAAGTTTAGACTCCAATGCACATCAAGAATGTCAAGTAGCTTGTTTACCTGAAAAATACATGCTTAAAAGTGTCAACATAAAGTTGGTGAGTTCATAAGTTTTTGTAAGTATAAATGCTGGATTAAAGATTCATAAAGTGCGTATGACCATAACCTATACAATAGTCAAAAAAATATAAGTATAAATATTGAAATTAAAGATTTATAAAGTGTGTGTGATCATTGTAACATATACAATAGTCACGAAAATGTGATTACAACTACACTAAGTTCATAACACTGAGGCTCCGACTTGTATGTATGCCAATCTTTTCAGGCACTATAAGTGTTCATGTGAATGTAGTTTAATGTTCCAACATGGTATACGTCCGTTAGTTTGGTACCGCCAAAACTAGTGAGCGCTACTCACCCGAACGGGGATGTCAATCCTAAATAGATCTATTTTATAACATTCGCGCTTACCCATCGTAATTAACTGTTCCTGCCACTTAAGCTAATCCGTAATCATTTGAATGAAAGTAAAGTTGTTGCGTCCATAAGTGAAAACAAGTAATGTATCCCACCGCGAGATATGTAAATGAGTGTGTAAGCAATTTTGTAAACGTGTATGTAAACGAGTATGTAAACTAGTTATGAAATCAAGTATGTAAATGAGTTTGTAAATGCGCATGTATTCTGCCCCAAAATAGTCCAAAACAAGTAAAATAGGGGCCATAAAACTCACCTCAAATGAAGTTATCAAATGTAGCAAAAATCAACAAAGTGTGACGTCACATGTCACATCCCATAAATTTTAAGTCAATATTTTAGACTTTTCCGATCATTATTTTTACTTTTATACGTTACGTTTGAATATGGCGGTTTGCCCGGAAGTTAACCCGCGAAAATCTAAAAAACATCATCGGAGGTGTTCTGACTTCGGATTTTGATTAGTTTAGATATTATATGAGTTATTTTATCTTTTCTAAGTGTTTTGTTGTTTACGATCACTTCCGATACTTATTTTTACGTTTTAACGTTTAATTTACGTTTTTCGCGTTTTTAATCAAACGGAACCCCAGAAACCCGAAATCTTTTCGTGAAACTTTAGTTATCGTTCACCTCATGTTGATAAGTCAAAATTTTCTTTCATGTCCCCCCCCCTTATTAATTGGGATGCCTAAACCAAACCAAAACAACCATAAGTCCTAAATAAATACAAGAGCATCTTTTGAAAAACAACAACACATGCATGCATAAGAAGTGAAAGTGACATGTTTGTTTTAACCTTCACTACAAGCCAATTTCCTTACATATCACATGCAAACTTGGACCATTTGACCACTAGTGAATTTAAATTAAACTTGGAACCAAAGAAAATGGTTTTGGTCCCCTCCTCTTTTGCCCCTAGTTCGCCCGAACCACATGGACCATGGGTTCATGGTTTTCATTTGATCTCAAGGTTATTTCATGGGTTTACTTCTTGATCTACAAATCAGGGTTTAGTTATTATTTAGGGTTTTTCAAGATCCAAGTCTTCCATCTCCATTCTTGTGTTTTCTTAAGCTTGTTCTTTAATTTTGTAAGCTTATCTTGAAACTCATACTTTCATATCTACTTTTAAACTACACATGTTTATGTTCTTGAATAGATCTATGATTCCTATGGTGTTTGTGTAAATTTTTCTAAAAGAAATGAAATAATATCTTGTCATCTTTTATAAAAATGGAAGTAATATGTTTAGGACCTTATGGTTTTGGTAAGGCGAGTTGAAAGGTGAGTTGCAACAATAAAAATGAAGGGATTAGGTTAGCTTTAGGGTGTGGTGGTTGGTTCGTGGGGATATTGTTAAATTTTTGTGAATGGAATAGATTAGGCTAGACTAGATCCATATTGTTGATGTTTGGTTTAATATTTTTGAAAGCGTTTGTGAAATACATGGTTGATGATCTAAAATTGTTTTGAGGTTTTGGTCGACTTAGGAATGTTTTCATTAGGCGTAAAAGTAGTTTTTGGAGAGCTCGTTTCGAGTAGATAGATTTTCATATATGTACACTAAAATCGGACTTAAAACGACCAAGTTATAGCTAAATGAAACTTGAAACATTTTTTGGCAAAATAAATTACATAGGTGCTAATGTGAATAGTAAAATGAGCTTTCGGACGTTTACGAGATATTTTGAGCCTTTAAAACACTAGCGAAACGTATAGTATCATATATATATTGATTAGTATCATTTAAAGACGTCGTTAACATATTTTAGAAAAAGCGTTAAGGTTACTAAAAATAGTAAGTTTAGTAAATTTTAGCAAGATAGACATAGAAGTTAAACGTTTAGGATTATCTAGTGCGTTTAAGAAAATATGGATTTAGCAAATATAGGGGATGGTATTAACGTCCCGAAACTAAAAACTTTCCTAAAATAAAAACTTACTAAAAATGGTAATTTTTGGTTAAACGCCGAAACTTAACGAAAAACTCTATAATTTTGTTTAGTCGCATTTTGTTAACTAAGTCAAAGCACAAACACTCATGGATGACTTTTTCTTTCATAACGATTCGTTCAAGTCTCGTATAATTTCTGTCTTTTTAAGACGCGTCATTGATTTAGGTCTCAAGTAGGACCTTTTGGCATTATATCTCTTCATTGATATTTATCTCACCAATTGCTAAAGGTGAGTTCATAGCCTCACGTTTTACTATTTTTATTTACTATTTTTGGGTGAGAAACATTGCTTGTTTT
>BQNB010054147.1:0-39669 GCA_026074375.1 Tanacetum coccineum | reverse complement strand
GTTTTGCTAACAATTCCTACAGTGTGTGTATTAAAGCTAACTTTTGTTCTTGTGATAATTCATTTGTATGTTGTGGAACTGTTTCAATATGACCACTTGTCATGGTTAATAATTTGAGGATAGGGTTCTCACGAGGGATCCACAAATAAATACCAAACAATGATGACTAATATAGCAACTGATGAAACAAATTACTAACGATGTCGACTCGTAATACCAACTGCCAACTATCAAACGTATTAAGGGTTTTAGGGCGTGTCGAATTAATGGAACAGTATGCGTGTAAATTGAAAAAAAGGTTTAGAGAAATAGGGTTTAATGCGTTGTAACAGAGGGATAACCAATCAATAAAGCGAGCTCGTGACGGAAGCACGAACAACAACTAATATACGTGTAGATTTGTGACCTTAGCACAAATCACCAACAAAAAATAATAATAACATAAACGATTTCAAGAGGTTGAGGTGATGATATGAAGCGACAGTATGGAGGGTTTAGGGTTAGGGATCGGTTTGTTTGGCTGATACCATGTAAGATGGGAAAGTGTATATGTCATTCATTCATCATACGACACAATATATACAAGTAATAGATGATTCTAGATGTGGGCTTGGCCCAATACAAATATACATCATATAATTACGGGCTAACAATAACCTCCCTTCCATATTAATCTGGCTTCTTTCCGTGTTATCTTGGCTTTATTATTTTGTGTATTATTATCTTTAAGTTTTATGAAGAACGTGTATATTGTTATAATGTGTGAACATGGTTGATGTTGTATATACTGTAGGTTGTTTTCAAAAATCTTTTATCAGTTAATTTAAGAGTTTGCCTTTAATAATTGATAGTAGAAGTTGTTGCTTTTGTTAGTTTTTGTCAGATTTTAACCTTCATTTCTTTTTATATTGTAGTTTCTTGCGTTCGCAATTGCGCGACCAGGGTCAATTCTATGGATAAGTTTTTAGCGGACATTCCATTTTCGGCGAACGCTGAAGCGCTAGATCATGTCGTTTCCGATCATGCTAGTGGCATGTAATCTTCAGTGCCTTAGTCAAAAAATGGTAGGCGCTGACACAGATTTTAAAGGCATTAAGGCAATTTGAAGACAACAATGTTCCGGGTTGCAGCTTGGAACGAAGGGTTTACCATAATATGAGTATTATTGGCAATATGGTCTTCCGTACATGGAACGCGTACCCTCGTAAACCTCAAATTCTATCAACTATTTACCAACTCTTGACGATGAAGAGGTGAGATTCATATAAATCATATTTTTATCAGAAAGTGAAAAGCGCAAGTTTCAATTTTTAAGCTTTTAATTTTAAATGAGCTATTTAGTCTGCCGAATAATTTCCCTTTTAACACTTTTCTATCAAGCCCTTGCACTTTTAATTTTTATAAAAATATCTTCTAACCCGTTTTTTAATTTTTTGCAACTCCTATTATAGAGATAAATTGTTATCCCATCTTTCACTTTTTCTAAAAAATCATGATAAAATGAAGTATACTTTCTGCAAAGTTAACTAACATTTAGGTGCGTTTAGTTGCATGAAAGTTTTCTTAATTTTTTTTCTCTAGTTTCCTTGAGAATGAAATAACTTTTCTTTCTTTAAGGAACCTTTTGAAAACTGAAGAACTTTTGATTCATGACTCGATTTAACGTTTTATGGGTTTTCTCTGTGTTTCTCTATAAACTTTTCATTTTCGTGCAACACCTTTCTCAACCGGTGGCCCGGGTGGTTCGCAGGTATTTGAATGTTATTGTAATGCTTATTTACTTCTACTTATGCTTTTGGTTCGTTGATTGGTAGGGATTTGTTTGGAAGATTTCATTTCCCGTGGCTGGTGTTTGTGCGTGGTTGGGTGAATTCTGGGCTGTGTCATTGGAAAATCAAGGTGGGAATGCACATATTTCATAAGGTTGTGATGGGAAAGTGGGATTGTTGGTGGGTTCGGATGGTGGGGTTGTGGGGTTTGATGATAGTGTGGGAGGAGTTGGCTTGGTGGTGTGGTGTGTTGTTGGTTTTGGGATTGTTGTAGTTTGTTGTTGTTTATGGTGGTGGGTTGTGGTGAGGTGTGGTGGGTGTTGGGAGGGTGAGTTGGTGTTAGGTGTGTTGTGTTGACTGGGTTTGTGTGTGGTGAGTGATGTATATTTGATTGTATTAGATTGTAGATGATTTATTTATTGATTGGAGGGGTTGTTGGTGGTTGTTTGGATGGAGTGGTGCAAGTATTGTGTGTTTTGGTGGTTCGTGCAATTTGCAGGATTTCATTGTTGTAGGGGATGGTGTTGATGGTTTAGTTGTGTTTAAGGATTTGGGTCGTTTTAGGTTGGTGTGTGATGTGTGTTTGTGGGTGTGGAGTGTTGGATGTGGTGGTAGTTTGTGGTGGTGTTTTTATGTGGTGCGGGGTTTGGGTGTTGGGGGGTGTGTGGGTTGTTATGTAATTTTGATATTATTTTGATATTTATATTTATTATTATTATTATTATTATTTATTACTCCCTCCGTCTTAAAATTATTGTCCCCCGATAAAAAACACACAGTTTAAGAAAAGTGCATTTATTACTGCTTTTTCTTTCTTACTTTTTGACAGAATGACAGTTTTATCCTTAGCTAATTAATTAAAGTCTTCTTAGAGTTTGTAATAATAATTTCAAACAAGGGTAATATAGTAAACTTGATCAAATTTCCCTATCTATTTTTAGTAGTGGAATAAATTGGACATCCCATAATGGAAACGTGGAATAAAAAATGGGACGGGATGATATTTGTTATTATTATTATATTAAAATTTCTTTTATTTTTTTTGAATTACATTTCGTTGGAGGTTTACCAAACACAATGTCTCGAATAAATCACAATTACAATTTCAAACACATTACAATTCTATTACAATTCATTTAAATTACAATTCCCTTGACAGATTACAATTACTCGTTTCAAAATGACTGAGAAAACTACTATACGCACACTAAGGTGTGTTGTTTAGTTGTTGAGTTTTCTAGAAAAGTTTTCTTAGAAACATAGGAAATAGTAAACGTGTTCAAAATAAAGATTTTTTGAAATTTCTCTACTAAAAACAGAAAACTTATTTTCTCCTGTCATAACTATGATTTAGAGAACTTGAATTTAGAGTTCCCCAGTTTTTAAAAGGTTCCCTAAAGTAAGAAGAGTTAGTCCGTTCTTAAGAAAACTAGAAAACGAAAATTAAGAAAACTTTTCTGCAACTAAACGCACTCTATGGGTTTTTATAACTTTTCTAATAGTAAGAGGACAATCATTGCATCATTACAATTCTTACATTACTAGCCGGGTACCCGCGCAATGCGGCGGCGGGTACCCTGTGACTATATTTTGCGGCGAGCAAATGTTATCCGGCTAAGCGTTTTTCTAACGAAAAAATAAAGAAACTCTGCAGTAAGTATCAGTAAGAGTTGAGGAGTGAAAGCGAGGGTATATTGAGAGACTATTTTTGCTGTAACAAAAAACATTTGTGCGTGGGAGATATGGAATGGTTTGTGTGGATTTATATTATGGATGCGGTTACACATTTTTAATAATCATTATTGATAGTAATGATTTTAAGAGGTTACACGTTTTTAATAATTATTGGAGGCTGTTACAATGATGGTTTAAGCGGTTACACGTTTTTAATGATATTGCTTATTCTTTTTTTAAGATTTGAAAATGATAAACTTGGACAAATTCAATAATTATTATTAACAATGAACAATCACTACATATAAAAGAAAAAAGAGAAAATTTACTGTAGAAGGTAAGTAGTTGTTATATAAATTGAACAATTCCAACACCCCATTAATCACAAATCAAATATTAAAATTTAATACAATTCGTCTGAATAAACCCCAAACGGGTTTTACTTTAATCATCAATTCTAAACTACAATCATCACATCACTAACATAACATGATAAAACAAAACTACGTAAAAATCTCACGCCACTTATCATAACTTAATAGATTTCATGATCACGAATGACTTTGCCAATCAATCAATTATATTCATAAGACTCTATTCTCTAAAAAATCCAAATCCATCAACCTTAGCATTTGCGCATCGCAACGTGTAGCCCTATACATGTTCTTGAAATCATCCTTGTTAATAATTACCATGATGTAATCAAACTTTGTTTAATAAAATCATCCAATATCAAAAACTTCTTTTAACCTCTTCAGTCATCTCAAAATAACCTTCATCACTTTACAAAAATAATGACGTCCCGGTTTAGGAGACCTCCATTTTTTGTACCTGTATTCCTTTTCTTGCTTTGGTTCCCGTATTCCCTCCAAGCCATGGATCATTAGCTTGGAGACGGCTGGGGAGCATGGAGGCCTTGTAGCGGCTTGAACAGCTAATGATGTTGGCAAAGGTGGCGGCAGAACTAAACGGTAGTGGTGGCAAAATCTGATATGTGAGATGACGGAATTTGGTGGTTTGAAGAAAGAAAGAGAAAGGTGTTTGTGTTTTTAAAAGAGATAAAATAGAGAGATGAAAATGGTGTAATGAATTTTGTTAGTGTGTTAGGTTTTTTATACTCGTATTTGAGTTTGTGGTTTACACTTAAATGATGTTTAATAGATCGTTAGAAATGGACCACATGAATGCAACGGTTACAATTTGACTGAATTGATGACAATATCAATGTTAGCAGTTACAAGTTTACTGTTTTAAAAAACGTATATGGGCCGTTACAACTTTACCATTTAATGGGTTGTTACATGTTTTGGGGTGTTACAAGTTTTGGCTATTAAAGGATTTTAAAGGCTTTTAAATGTGTATGATGAACATTTTCTAATGGTTTTACATCCTATCCAATAAAATTAATCTTTTTTACTTAATTTTTACGTACTTTAAAAATAGATGGGCTAAATGCTTTATAAAAAAAGAGAAAGATGTTTGTGTTTTTAAGAGAGATAAAATAGAGTGATGAAAATGTTGTAATGAATTTTGTTAGTGTGTTAGGTTTTATACTCGTATTTGAGTTTGTGGTTTACACTTAAATGATGTTTAATGGACCGTTACAAATGGACCACATGAAGCAACATATTACATTTGACGTGAATTGATGACAATTATCAATGTTGGCGTTACAAGTTGACTGAATTAAAAAACGTATTTGGGGGCCGTTACAGCTTTACATTTAATTGGTTGTTACATGTTTTGGGGTGTTACAAGTTTTGGCTATTAAAGGATTTTAAAGGCTTTTAAATGTGTATGATGTACATTTTCTAATGGTTTTTACATATTTCCTAATAAAGTAATAATTTTTACTTAATTTTTTAAGACTTCTAAAAATAGATGAGTTAAATGCTTTATAGAGTTGTATAGATTGTACCTATTACGTGTGACATGTTTTTATAGTGGCATTTTGTTAAGGATATGGTAAGATTTTGTATTATTAAGGCATGATTATAGCAATATTGGAGAGCTGTTATTGTCTTAAGGTTGAAGGGATGTTACTTTGGTTTTATAGATCAAAAAGGAGAAGATGAAAAAATGGAGAAAAACTCACCAAAAAACATCGAGCCATGGAAAAAAAGAGAGAAAGAGATACAGTCACGTGCATTATGTTGATAAGGTAGCAACGGTTGGCAGCAGATGGTGATCAAGCTAAAGTAGGGGAGAGCAGGTGGTAGCCGGTCATTCCGGCGAGAGATCGGCAGAGACGGCGCTGGAAGCCGGCGGCAAACAGCGGCTGGTGGCGTCCGGCGACAAACAGCGGCCGGTGGCGTCCGGCGTGGTGGTGACGTCCGGCGTGGTATTGACGTCCAGTGGTAGGGCCGGCGTGATGAGGTGGGGGTGGTGGATGATAGTTTTTATGAGATGAGAGAATAGTGGATATTTTTTTGTTGTGTCTTTGTTTGTGTGGTGTGTGAAATGGATTGTAGTTATATTTATAGTGATAAAACGTAACAGCATTTTTAATGGTTTTTAAAGAGGATGTTATATTGTTTGACAGAAGTTTATTGTTTGCATAAAAAGATTATACATTATGTTTTGTAACTTGGAATGTAACAGCCTTTTTAATGGCTTTTAAAGAGGGTGCTAAATTGTTTGGCAGAATTTTTTTAGTTGCATAAAAAGATTATACAACGTGCATAAGGATTTGCACTACTTAAGACTTATTTTTATAGTATTATTTTTTACTTAAAATTTTAAGTAATTCTAGAAACTGGCTAAATGCTGGCAGATATTAAAGCAGTTTATTTAACTTATGATAAGTTTTAAGCAGGACGTTTATATATCTCCAACAAATCTGTTCAAACAAATCTGTTCAGCTTTGTTTTATCAGTCCGATAAAACCAAACACAAACATAATTTTAAGGTATGTTTTCCTTTATATGTGTCGATCCATAATAATATAATTTTGTTTTTAGTTTGTAAATATAGTTTTGTTTTCTAAATAGCACGCAAGGTGTTTGATAAAATGTCTTAATGAAATTTTGTGATGATATGAACTCAAATTATATATAATTGATAGTAATTGGTAAATTGTTATGTAGACGTTATGTTAAGTTAGAAATAATTTACTTGCTTAATGTCTGGAATCTTTCTTAACTAATTTCTATGTACGGAAGACCATATTGTCAATAAGACTCGTAAAAAAACAGATTAGGAGTTAGTATCAGCTAGAAAAATGTGAAATTAGTTGGCTATTTGCTAAAAAAAATGCATAGAGCTCAATTACCAGTTTCTCTATTTCCCCTATAGGAAATTCTAATTATGCAAGATGGTTGAGATCACTAGTCTAGGCCGTGCTTTTGTGCCACTTAAGGCTGCATGAGTAATTTATGTTTATGCCTATATATGGAATTGCAATTTCGTTGAGGCTTGTGATTCTCTGTACCCTGACTATTTTGTTCTGTTTTTCAGGAAAATATCAAAACAAAGCATCCACAATTGCTATATGAATCAAAGCTGTACAAGGAGGAAGTAATGAGCATTTCTCATTAACAAGGAGGATTCATTTCAACGTTTCCACAAATTGACCACCATGCCACCACCACAAACCACCCTCCTCCTCCTCTTCATCACCACCCTGACACTCCTTCACAACACCACAACCCAAAACCAAAACCAAAACCAAAACCAAGATCTAGACACAGATTGCACCAACAAATACATCCACATTAGACAACTCCCACCACAATTCAACACTCATCTCCTAACCAACTGCTCAAACACCTACCACCCTTTTTTCCCATCCAACTTATGCCAACACATTCCCAACCAAGGCCTGGGCCCCACCACACACAACACTTCCCACTCTTGGTTCCGTACCGACCCCACTTTATTAGAACATGTTTTTCACACTCGTATGTTGGAATATCCTTGTCTTACTAATGACCCTACACTTGCTGACGTCATCTATGTTCCTTATTATACTGTACTAGATTCTTTAAAGTACTTGTATGGAGATAAATATAATTACTCTGACCAACATGGGTTGAGTTTGTATGAGTACCTAGCGCGTGAGGACACGGCGATATGGGATAGGCATATGGGTCATGATCATTTTGTGGTGTTGGCTGGTAGCGCGTGGGATTATATACAGCCGTTAATTAACGGTGGTGATAATGGTGGTGATGGGGTTAGGGTTCCTAGGGTTTGGGGTAGTTCGTTTTTGGAGATGGGTGAGTTTTTTAATGTCACGGTGTTGGTGATGGAAAGTAGAGCGTACCCTTTTCAGGAAATGTCCATTCCGTATATGACGTCTTTTCATCCGCCTAGTTTAAGTTTGTTTGATTCATGGGTGAAGAGGGTCAGGGGGGCTAGGAGACCGGTTTTGATGATGTTTGCGGGTGGGGGTGGGATATCGACTAGTCCTAATGTGAGGAGGAGTATTAGGTTGGAGTGTGAGGCGAATGTGGATTTGTGTGAGTTTGTGGATTGTTCTAATGGGATATGTGAGCATGATCCGATTAAGTTTATGAAACCGATGTTGAGGGCGAGTTTTTGTTTGCAGCCGCCGGGTGATACGCCGACGAGGAGGTCGACGTTTGATAGTATTTTGGCAGGGTGTATACCGGTGTTTTTTGAGGAGTTGTCAGCGAAGAAGCAATATGTGTGGCATTTGCCGGAGGATGAGTATGATGAGTTTTCGGTTATGATTCCGAAAGAGGATGTGGTGTTTAGAGGTGTGAGTGTTGTTGAGGTTTTGAAAGGGATTCCGACGAGTAGAGTTAGGAAGATGAGGAAGAAGTTGATTGAGATGATTCCGAGAATTGTGTATAGGAGACATGGGAGTTCTTTGGGTTTGAGGAATCAGAAAGATGCATTTGATATTGCTGTTGAAGGTACAATTCAAAGGATTAAAGCTAGGCTTGTAAGTCTTAGTGATATGTGATTTGAGTTTATAAAGTTTTGTTTGTAATTTAACACGGGTATGTTCATCGATCATCGTATTGCTGACTCAATAGCATTTGTAGAAAGTTTTCGCCTTTCAACGATTATACAAGTTTCTTCAGTGTTTAAGTGTCTGTGTCTGTTCTGTACATGATTATAATATCAAGTTATTGATGATTAGTTTCTCGTGTTTGAGCATGTTCTAATTATCTGAGTATACTGCTGTAACAAATTTGATACGCTGAATATGAAAGAGTTTGGTTGATCATTGATGTCAATTTAGTTTTCTTGGCATTGTACGGAAACGGGAACCTATTGACTATTTCATGTGTGACATTACATGTATTACCTTTTGTTAACATAACAGTAACAGAAACTAAATCATTCGGGTTTCATCGTCAAAGAGAGAACCTTTTGCAAGAAAAATGCGCGGTGAAGAAAAAGGCGCTGATCATAACAGTGACCATGGATTGCGGGCTGTTCGTTGCAGCAGGAGGTTTGGATGGAGGAGATTATTGTTTTGGTTGTTTTCGTTTGCTGCTATATGTTCGATTTATATTGCTGCTTTCGGGTTTAAGATGTTCTTCCATGGTAATTCACTTAATATTTTTGATAAAAGAATAAGCATGATACTGAACAGGATTGGTCGTTACTGTACTCATGAAGAATTTGCATGATTTGTCACATACGCACATACAATAGATGAGTACTAGCATTTGTATATCTTAAAGCGTTTTAAAAGCATTACCTATGCTAAGTATATCAATGACTGCTTGTTTATCATTTGAACCATCAAATGGTGCAATACTTATTAATTAGACATACTCTGATCAAGGCTGCTTGTTTATTAATTCAGATAAATCTTAATGGTAGTCTCCATTGAATAATCTTATGATATTAGTTTTTTTTAACTGCCTATGGTTTTGGGCTTATGGGTGACTTCTACAAAGTGGAACTTTCGATATGCCGTATGTATTCTTAGCTACATACTGAGTGATGTAGCTGTATGAGGGGATGCATGAGTTAAAAAAGCCAATCTTAGACCGTTAGAAGTCGAAGATCCTTTGGTAGATGACAATTTTGCATTATGTGGCAATACACATTGTTTTGGTGTATATCTAGGATCTTACAATTTTCACTTACTAAACTCTATCGACGTGTTTATCCCTTCTGTGATATCTTTAGACATTTTGTTGTAGATTGCATATACTTTTCTTATATTATTGTTATTTTTTTGCAGGTGTAGAAGAGCATCAAAGTATTCCAACATTAACAAGTGTTAAAGAAATATTGACAAGTGTAGAAGATGTACCAGTAGAACCAGAAATCATAGAGCCACCCAAAAAGAAGCCTCCTAGGGGACGTAAGAGCTCTTTTGTTGCATATATACTCCTGTTGAAGTATCACAAAAACTGTTTCAAATTCCAATTAATCAATTTACAGAACCCTCAAATCTTGGTTATAAATTTTAAAACGATCATTCTCTTTGCTCCTTAAAATCCATGACTATGATATCTTTATTAGTGGATGGGCTCAATTAAGGCTCACAAACATGTATTATAGCTTAAGCTAAAGCAAGAGCACTAGTAACAAATGCTAGAATAAATCACTCTATTAGGTCTAGTAAATCCTTTGCAGCATGAATTTTAAGACGCTTTATGAGTAATATCAAGTACTATATAATACCATTTTACTTGTAGATTTAGGTTGCGTTTGTTTCCATAGATGTTTTATGTCTGATATGCAAAACCATGTATGCTAGAGAAGAGGTGGATATGAAGTCTTTAAGATACACTAAGTGATAATCAGAAAAAAAAATCTACAATATTGAAGGGGAAAAAGTCATTTTTGCCTCTCATGTCCAAAAATAAACAAACACACTTCTTTGATTTCCTCTTCCCGCCTGCAGACATAAGAGGATAAAACAAACACACTTCTTTTATTCGAAAAAGTGATTCTTTAAAAAAATAAACACTGGCCTTATCCGGATATTGGACACAACGGTTAATGCACTAATTTAGGTCAGTTTGGATCTTGGAACGATGATTGTTGCATCTATAAGATGTATCTACACCAAGTTATCCAAAGCATTCAGAATTTGAATTTAAATTTCTTGTCCCATCTTACTATCAATAATTTTTTCTTTGTATTTTGTGTTTTAGGCTTTTAACCCTGCAAAGTTGAGTTAACTGACTCGGTTGATGAATTTGTTGAGCCAAACGCTTTTGGGAATTTTGTAAAATTTTCATTAAACTATATTGCGAGAGAGGACATATCTTCGCTTGAACTTCCAATAACTCCCAGATTTGGAGGTCATCAGACCCTTGAAGAAAGAGAACGATCCTTCCATGCTGCAAATCAAACAATACACTGTGGTTTTGTGGAGGGATCGGAAGGGTCTCCGAGCACTGGGTTTGATTTGGACAAGGGCGACAAAATGTACATGAATACTTGTACCGTCGTTGTATCATCCTGCATTTTTGGAAGCTCAGACTTTTTGGAAGGCCAACTAGCAAAATGGTATTTATGTTTAATAAGTTACTCCATTTTCTTATATTTTACTAGCTTTAATAAAACAAATACGGGTTCTCCTAATGACGACATAATGATGTTAATGACTTAAGAGTGTTTGCCACTAAGTGTGCTATTGGTACTGAAATACTGTGATTGCCTTGTGCGCAGATCAGCCAATACTCAAAGAAGAATGTTTGTTGACAAGGAAACACTTGTAAAACTGTCAAAGTAGGGAAGTACTCCTGACGAAAGAGGGTTTGTTGGGTTATGGAGGATAGTAGTTGTAAGCAACTTACCATATGAGGATATGCGGAAAACTGGAAAGGTGCCGAAGTTTCTGTCACATCGTCTCTTCCCATCAGCCAGGTGATCGTTTAATTATTAACATACGTTACTGAATTATGAATGCTGTCTTTTAATTTCAAGTAGAGGTGGCATATTCACTTATTTATACGAGAATCAGCTCAATTTAGCTTGTATTTATCTGGGAGGGGTAAACTAATAAAATAGCTAATAATGCACAGGTTACATGGGTCAAAAGTCACATATCGTGTATCTAAATCTCAGGATGTCTTAATTTTTTTAAATGATCTAATTATGTAACAATATAGGTTCTGTAATCATATCTAATACATTAAGTCTTACGAAATACAAAGAAGTGTTGAATGGGCAGATCAATTCTACCTTAACCGTTTCGAGCCACAAGTGTTATGACCTGTTTACCACTTTACAACTTGACCAAGCTTCCTGTTCTTCTAACTCTAATTTCTAGTACTGGTATAGGCCTGCATATTTAAGGTATTCCATTTGGCTTGATAGCAAGTTGAGGCTTCATACTGACCCCATGATGCTCATTGAATACTTTCTATGGCGAAGGAGATCAGAATATGCCATTTCCAACCATTATACTCATCACTGTGTTTGGGATGAAGTACATCAAAATAAACGTTTAAATAAGTATAATACTATAATCACACAGCAATTGATGAACAGTTCCTGTTTTATCAGGCTGATGGTCTCGTTAAGTTTGATCCTTCAGACCTCAAAATACCCTTTCCAAGTTGTGCGTATCGCTGGTATTTTATTTTTAGTTCCCATTTTGGAGACCACCTTCAAGTGGGTAGAGCTAAGACATTAATTTTTGTTGTCTTTTGCACCTGTCATTGCAGATGTCCCTGAAGGTTCGTTCATTATTAGGGCACATACTCCGTTGTCAAATTTATTTTCATGCCTTTGGTTTAACGAAGTTGATTGTGGTGATCAATTGAGCTTTGGATATACTTACTTGAAGCTGAAGAGAACGAACCCAGATAAACCATTGGTCCTACATATGTTTAAGGTAATTTAGGATGAAATTTTATTAGCGCCTGCAAAGATAAGTCATCGCTAATCACTACAAGTGTCTGATTTTAAGACATGTTTTGAAACATTTACATTTTGTTCTGAGGATGCGAACATTTAGCATTACTGTCAAATGTAGGATTGTGAGCGCAGAGCAATCACAAAGCTATTTCATCATAGAAATCCCTGAATCACGTCCATTTCTATTGGTGTTTGTTGCCCTGTGCTGTGAAGCACTCCAAGGTTTGTCCTTCGCTTTCTTTTTCATCCCCACACCAAAATATTTGCTGTCTTAGTTTTTCAGGTTTTCTATAAATAAGTGTTAAGTTTGATTAGAAAACTAAATATTTTTAATTATAACATAATTATTTGATTTAAAGGATCTAAGAAGTGATTTGGTGTGGCAACTCTCACCCATAATACCTATAAATGGGTGAATTTGGGTTATGTTTTAGCTCTGACGGGTAAATGGTAAATGTCTAAAGAAGGTCAAATGTATCAAAGTGTAATTATAAAGATACAATCTCCTAATAAACCTAATCGTTTTCTTGAAAACATCAGATCGTCATCGCAATTAGTTTTTATAATCATATTGTAATCCCTATACCAAAAACCCTAAACCCCTAACCACTAAACCCTATACCAAAAACCCTAAACCCCTAACCACTAGGTATAATATCACAAGTGATATATACATAAACTTTAAAATCTATACCAAAAACCCTAAACCCCTAACCACTACCCTATACCAAAAACCTAAACCTCAAACCACTATGTGTAATATCACAAGTGATATATACATAAACTTTAAAATCTATACCCTAAACCCTAACCCCCTAACCACTAAACCCTATACCAAAACCCCTAACCACTAAACCCTATGCCAATAACCCTAAACCCCCCTCCCCAACCACTAATCCCTATACCAAAAACCCTAAACCCCTAACCACTAAACCCTATACCAAAAACCCTAAACCCCTAACCACTAGGTATAATATCACAAGTGATATATACATAAACTTTAAAATCTATACCAAAAACCCTAAACCCCTGACCACTACCCTATACCAAAAACCTAAACCCCTAACCACTAAACCCTATACCAAAACCCCTAAACCCCTAACCACTAAACCCTATACCAATACCTTTATAAACTAAGATTCACCCGTAGCTTAACAGTTATTACCCCTGACATTGTAGTATCACCAGTGATAAATAAATAATAATAAAATCTCATGTGATAAAGTAATATAATGTGACATTAGTCATGGTATTTCACATATAATTAATATCACATTTGGTATTCCACAAATGAACTTTTCTCTAATGTTTATAGATATTTTGGTTACTAGTTGGTTGTACTTTTGAATTAAAAAGATGCTAATGGGTGTAGATGACCTCTCAGAAACCTTGAAATCCTATCTTGCTTCAGTACTTTTTTTGAAACAATTTTGATTAAACAGATTGTTTTATAACAAAGAAGACCGATAACACACCAGAAACACCCACAAAACTATTAATAACCACCTACTCTCCACAAAAAAGCATGCCAAATCGAATCAAGTCGACTTGTGCTTTTGTCCTTGCGGGGACACATCCTTACTGATTGGACTGTAGTAAGAGGGCCTAGTCTTCTTTTTCGCTCCTTCGACACAATTTTTCCAGTCGGTATATCTTTTCTTACACTCAACATCCTTGACACATGCACGCAATGAAGTGTACAAACGTTGCTTTTCTATTTGTTCTCTAGTAGCATTATGTTCAGAACCATATTTGAATTCTTGTAAACTGACACCATAGTAATCTTGATTAGCTTTCATACAATTAGCGAAATCCCAAGTAACTTCAGAACATTTGTTATCACTATCTTCATTATTCTTTTTAGCATCGTTAATACAATTTTTTTAAATTGATGACTGCTTCTTTACACTTGCCACACTTTAGATATTCTTCTGTTGTTTTTGATTGATAATCAGAAAATAGGGTTTTAAGGGTTTTAAAGGGTTTGTGGGATGAAGACATGGTGGTGAATGTGATGGTAGCTTTTCGAAGATTTGTTTTGGGTCTTTTTTTTATATTAATGACTTTCTTAATATGAATTTATAGAGATTTGTTAGATGAGTTTGACTCGAGAAAAAACTAGATGGGCCGGTCCAATTGTATAGATGGGCCGTATCTATTATGTTATGTTAGATTGCTTAGTCAGTAAGTTATGGTAGACGTGAGCATAAAAACCGGTTCCTCAACCCGAACCGGTGTTGAAACCTAAAAACGAACCGGTCAACCTCGGTTTTGACCTGAACCGGTTCCGATTCTTGGCCAAACTGGCGGTTTGGAACCGGTTTAGGGTTTTCGAGTTTCTACCGGTTCGTGGACCGGTTTTTCGAACCGGCAAACCGAAACCGAACCGGTTCCAGATATTTTTTTCTTTAAAAATTTGAATCTTGCTTTTATAACGTGGGAGGACTTGTGAATGAGCGTTTTCCTGACTTTTTGGGTGTAGTGTTTGCTGTTTTGTTCTTTTATTTGATTATAAATTGAGGGGTTGTGTTAATGTTTCAATCACAACTTACAACTTACAATCCTAAGCAAAAAAAACTCTCCAAAGCAAAACCGAATTTCTTTCAATTAGCAACGGCAAGTCAATCCGCCTCAACTACCCCCGGTGCCGGTTAATCAAGTGCACCGATGGTTGTTCAAATCCTACCAAACAATCGAACCCCCCAGATTTGGAAAGACTTCAACCTTTGCCTAATGTCCGACAACACGAAAAAGCTCAATGTATTCATTGCTTTCATTTCTTTTCGAAAGATTCCAACTCGACGTTGAAGAATCATATCTCGCATCCGCATTGTGAAGCACTAAAGAGGGTTGCGGAATCGGGGCAATCGTCTATGTCTCGAGATGGAGGTGTACAATCCGGATGTTCTTCGGTGAACAATTCTCGGGTTTGTGGTCAACGAGGGTTACGCATCAACCACTTTGACGACGAGCCAAACAACTAGTATGGGGTTTTCAGAACTTTTGCAACCAAGATACGCTCATGTAAGTCGCACTACTCTCAAACGTGATGCAATGAAATTATGGGTAGTGGCTAAACAAGAAATAATTGAATGTTTTTTCATTAAAATAAATAATAAAGTCAAACCTAACAACGATGGTTTGGACCCCGTCCTCATGGCTGCACCGGTTCTTACAATATGTGTTTACCGCACATTGGATTGTAACCCTGGGAAACTTAGCAAATGAAGAGCGGGTCATTGCATTCGAAGACTTTTTGGTTCCCCACTCGGGTAGTGCTTTAGCTAAAACGTTGAGAAAATGAGTTTGTTATTGTTTTAAAGTTGTAAAACAACAATTAGACAATCACTATGGATAATGCTAGCAATAACACATCAGCTATTGTAAACTAATTATTAAAAGATCGAACCACCAATGAGGAAAGTTTTTCATAGTCGATGTTTGACCATATCATTAACTAGTGTGTGCACAGATGGTTTAGGCGGTGAAGGAGATTAAACCAATCAAAAGAGTCTTTAAAACATGTTAAAAGATGTAATTTAAATGGGTGGCAAAAAATCAAACAACAGCTAAATTAGAATCTGTAAACAAGCGGGGAAACCTTGTTTATCACCATCATTGGGACGTTCCGACTAGATGAAACTCCACTTATCATATGTTCCAAAGTGGTTTAAAATAAAGATCTACTTTGATGTATTTTCATGACCTTTTGGCTAGTAAGGAATTAGTGTAATCATTTTTCGCTGAGAATTTGGATTTATATATAACCCATTGAAGGTTTAACCCAATTACTTGAAGTTTTTAACAATGCCTAGAATACGGAATATAATCGGGTTTTACTACCCAACATCTCCATTGGTACTTCAACAGATTTTCTTCATGGATACCAAATTAAGTGAACATGAACTTGAGGGGTGTATATTTGCAACTATGGTTAAACCAATAAAAGAAAAACTTAAGAAGTATTTTGAAAGAATGTCACCGATAATTACTTGTGGCAACCCGATTTAAAACCCATGTTTTAATGTACATGGTTTAGAGTTTCTTATCGAGTCGATAAGTACGAAATTTGGAGATTTTTTTATTATAGTATGCCCTAAGGCAAAAAAAAATGTTTCAGCACCGACTCTTTTGAAGGTTTGTAATATTTATTATACAAAATATGGTAACCCAACAACAACCGAATCAAGTAGTGGGGGTGGGGGTTCTTCATCGAGGTCGGGTGGCGGGAATCAAATGACCCGGTTGCTAAACCGGTTGAAAGAACATAAAAACAAAAAGGCAAGGAGTGATCCTTCATAGTCCTCCGAATATGAGTGATATGTTCGTTCAGATTTTGTCACACATCTTCAAACAATGGAGTTTGCAACTTTTGATGTCTTGAGTTTTTGGAAGGCAAAGGAAACAATGTTTCTCGTTCTATCCCGCATGGCCATGGATATACTAAGTGTCCAAGCTACTTCGGTAGCTTCTGAATCCGCATTTTCAATAAGTGGGAGGGTGTTGTCAATTCGAAGAACAAGACTCACTCCGGCGTCCTTAGAGATGTGTATGTGCTTAAAAGATCACTTGGACGCTCAAGAGCGTAAACAAGACAAATCCACTCTTGAAACCCTTGTAGACTTTAAAGAAGAGATCTTGGATGCCGAGGTGCAAGAAAATGAAGCCATTCCACTATCCGATGAAGAAATTACACTCGATGCTGCTAGCAGCAAAGATTCTATGTCCGAACCCGGTTCGGGAGGAGAAGAGGCTGCTGATTATGGTTATGATGTCTATCATGATGATTACTAATTGTCGATTATGATGTTGTATTTTTAATTCCGATGTCTTATGTTGTATTTCCTTTCCGATGTATTTCATTTCCGATGTATTAGGTTTTTAATTAAATAAAAGTTGAAGTTTATTCAGTGTATTACGTATAAAACCACGAAAAACGAAAAAAATAAGAAACCGGTCCAAATTGGTTTGATAAGTTAACCGGGTTTGAACCGGTTCCAACCCGGTCCAACCGGTTTGCCTTTTCGACCCCTCAAAACCGGTTCCAAACTGGTTCCGGTTTCACTCAAACCGGTTCGAATTGGTTCGTTGACTGAAACAGGTTCCTGTTGACTAAAACCGAACCGAAACTGGTTAACCGGTTTGCGCACGTCTAAGTTATGGTATTAGTATAAATACATATATATTTTAATGTACAAAACACAATTACAATTGCAATAATATATACCCTTTGAGGTTTTATATGGTATTAGAGCCAAAACCCTAAACAACCCTTTTTTCGGCATAATTTCGGTCACTTTTCAGCCGCCACAACAACCCCACCAAGATCAGATCCAATCAGCAGCCTTAGTCCTACCATCAGATCCAATCAGCAGCCTTAGTCCTACGATCAGATCCACTCCTGATCACCTCGCCGTTGCCGCCGCCGGCCGCCGTCGTCAGAAACCCCCCAAAAAGGAGGAATATTACTATGGCTATGATTTCAGTTTTCACCACAGTCGATAAAATGGCTTACAACTCTCGTAAGTTCGCTTTTACCCTTTCACCCACAAATTATGGTTATTGGAAAACTATGATTGAACCATTCCTCATCACAAACAATTTGATGGGTTATGTGGATGGTTCAATACCATATTCATTAAAAACCTTATTCCGTTACCGATGGTGCCACTATTCCAAATAAAACCTCAATTATCTAATTTAGGTCTCCAACGATGCCCACGTCGTATGCTAATCCGCAGGTTCGTTAATCTAATCATCTCTACACGATGCAGCGAGAAAGTGCGAGATCTTTACTCCGGCAGAGAGAGTAGAACAAACTTCTCGTGATCTTGTGGTCCCTTAAAAGGCGTAACACCTCATTCACAACTTAGTGAATGACACTGCGTCCGAGACGGAGCCAGAGCTTACACATGAGCGAGATGATGGTCGACCTGATTGAGTGAAAACAGCCCGAAGGGCAGATAATTAATGCGGTTGCTGCAGATAATATGCTGATTGCACTGCTCCGCTGCATTGGTGAACCTGGTAAAAAGAAAATAGATCTCGTGTATGGCTTGTTGTCGCAGTCTTCGGAAATATAATAAACGGCTTAAAACACTATCAACTGCCCTTAAATGTGCGCAACAACAGTTAATCGAGTCACAATCAGCTGCCGTAGAGTGTGAAGCATGTGAGGTGTGGAAGAGAGGTTTGTAAAACTCGTAAACCCATGTACACCATATGGTCCACAAGCTAATAATTTGGCTGCTCGGCGCGGATCAAACAATAACAAAGTAACAATAACAAAAACCTGCAATCGCAACAACTCCGTGTAACAACAACCGAGCCATGAAATGGTCGTCAATTTGATTGGCATCCACCCAAAATACAGTATGGCACTTGCAATATATTGGTATGGTCACATTCTAAAAAAAAAAATTAAAAAAAAAAAAATACATCACAATGCCTTAATCATACCCTTCTCTATTTTCACTCGGCCATCCCACTAACTTTGCAATACCCTGCTCAATCCCTAATGCTTCCCAAATTGGCATTCAGATCACCGGAGCAAATAGATCAGTACACCTGATTTGAAGCGATGACAATTCAAGGCAAAGTATGGTACGACGCCTCATTTAGCAACCGTAAGGGTCTTCTTATCTTATATTGGCTCATCTAAAGTTACTCACCACAAAGACTTTCTCTCAAAAAAGCATTCTTCATGTACCAGAAATCTCGCACAATCTCCTTTCTGTTCTAAAATTTTGTCATGATAATGATGTCTTTTTTGAATTTCACACTTCCTATTTTGTTGTAAAAGACGATTCTACACACACCACTCTTCTCACAGGCCCCAGCAAACATGGTCTCTACACCATTACTCTTCCTCAACTAAAGTCCATTAATAAAGTATCTTTTTCGGCTGTACGAGCTTCCCCAACCATTTGGAATAGACGGCTCGGACATCCCCATCAACGTCTTTTGCATTCTATGCTTTCTAATTTTTCTCTTCCCTTTACAAATAAAAGTCTGTCAAGTTTCAGCAATTCTTGTCCATTAGGAAAATCTTCAAAACTAACTTTATTTGAATCTGGATTTCGATGTAACAATATCTTAGACTTGGTTATGTATTTTGGGTCCGCACCTTGTTATCGTTGAAGTCATATATATTTTATTTTGATGTTGATCATCATTCTCGTTACATGTGGATATATCATTTAGCTCAAAAATATGATGTGTATTCCACTTTTAAAATCATTTGTCAAATGTGAACGTCAATTCACCACAAAATTAAAGAATGTTCAAACCGATTGGGGTGGTGAGTTTTGCAATTTAGCTTCGTTTTTGTCTTCGCTAGGAATTATTCATCGGAGATCTTATCCTCATACAAGTGAGCAAAACGGCTTTGTTAAACATCACAATCGCCATGTTCTGGAGACCGGTCTTACTCTTCTTGCTCAAGCATGTATTCCTCAACGTTTTTGGCATTATGCTTTTGATACTGCTGTTTACCTAATCAATTGCATGCCCTCCTCACAATCAACAAACCAAGTCACCATTTGAACATATTCAAACGTCTCCCGACTATCTTTTCTTCGTGACTTTGGTTCCTAGTTATCCCCATCTTCGCCCATACAATTGTCAAAAAAGATTTCGTTCCACCCGTGGTCTTCTGGCTACAACCCCTCCCATCATGATATGTTGTCTTGATATCTGCTAACGAGCGTCTTTATATTTGCTCCACACGTTCTGTTTTAATGAAGCACAATTCCTTCTAACCCTAAAACAACTTCCCCACCCTTCGAAACATCTCCCTATTACTCCTCGGAATCACCTTATGTAATTCTACTACTGACATCCAAGTCATCTCACCAGCTCACCGATTCATCTCCAACTTCATGTTCACATTTGAGTCCAACTTCTCAAACTTCTCCCGAGTCTTCGAATGGTCAACCATCTCCCGTATCGACTACGTCGATACCAACACCACCACTACCCACACCACCACCACCTCCCATCACTTGGCAACGTCCTGCAAATCTTGGTCAAAATCCCAAACAACGGGTTCCTTACAATCCTTTCGCAAATCATGCTACCGTCCTTCCCACTACCATCACTGAACCAACCTCGTTTATCGTTGCCAACAACTATCCAGAGTGGCGTCAAGCTATGAAAGAAGAGTATGATGCTCTTATGAAAAATGGAACGCGGTCTTTAGTACCTCGTGCTTCTAACACCAATGTTGTTGCTGATAAGTGGGTATACAGGTTAAAATATGACAAGAATGGTGCTATCACTTGTTACAAAGCAAGATTTGTTGCAAAAGGGTTTCGGCAACAACCAGGTATTGATTTTCATGAGACATTTAGCCCGATTGTCAAGTCGATAACTATTCGAGCTGTTTTATCACTTGCGGTTACTAACAACTGGCCACTACACCAATTAGATGTTCACAATGCATTTCTTCATGGAAATCTTAAGGAGCAGGTTTATATGAAACAACCTTAGAGCTTTATTGATCCATAACGACTAAATCATGTATGTTTACTTCATAAGTCTCTTTATGGCTTAAAGCAGGCCTCACGCACTTGGTTTGAGCGCCTCTCCAAGGCTCTCTTCAATCTCGATTTCAAAGGCTCCAAAAAGGATCCATCTTTGTTTATTTATTCGCATGGACACAAACTTTTGTACATTCTGGTATATGTGGATGACATCATCGTTACAGGTAATAACAAGGGCACTATCGACAATAAAATTTGATCCACTTAGATTGCTTTTGCATTAAAAGATCTCGGGTCACTTAACTACTTTTAAGGGTAGTAGAAATTGGGAATCCGCATGTTTGCGGCAATCTCCTACTCAAAAGAAGTTATATTATTGGAGCATTACAAAGTGCTGTGTCGCTGGTCTTTCTAACTGCAATCTCGTGTCTTCTCTCATGGTTACCTCGAGCTCACTCAGTTTAGATGACAGTATAATCCGGTGAAATATCGACAAGTAGTGAGTTCTTTACAATATGTTACCCTATCTCGGCCTGACATAGCTTTTGCTGTTAACAAGGTATGTCAGTATATGCATGCTCCGACCGAGAATCATTGGTCTGCAGTTAAACGAATTTTACGTTATCTTCATGGTACGGTTGAACATGGTATGCTCATACATCGTTCTTCTGGTTCTACCCTTCAAGCTTTTACTGACGTGTTATGGAAAGGTAATCCTGATACTTCTCTTGAAGCTTTCTCAGATGCTGACTGGGCAGGGAATTCAGACGATCGACGATCCACAAGGGGGATTTTCTATATATCTTGGTTCAAACCTTATATCTTGGACCGCTTGTAAACAACATACGGTTTTACGTTCCTCTACATAAGCTGAATATAAAGCCCTTGCTGACACCGTTACTAAGCTTACATGGCTTCAAGCTTTTCTTAATGAGCTTGGTATCCGTTCATCTTCAACTCCTATACTATAGTGTGACAATCTTGGTGCAACATACTTGTCAGCTAACCCTATCTTCCGTGCGCGTACAAAACACGTAGAAATAGACTATCACTTTGTTCGGGAAAAGGTTGCTCAAGGAGATCTTCGAGTTCAACATATATCTACACATGATCAAATTGTAGATATCTTTACAAATCCATTACCAACTCCTTGATTCCTCTTTCTAAGATCCAAGCTACAGGTTGTTGCCCATCTTTAGCTTGCGGGGGCGTGTTAGAACAAACCAGATGGGCAGGTCCAATTGTATAGATGGGTCGTACCCATTAGGTTATGTTAGGTTGCTTAGTCAGTAAGCTATGGTATTAGTATAAATACATATACAATGTAATGTAATGTACAAAACACAATTACAATTACAATAATATATACCCTTTGAGGTTTTATATGGCCAAAGAAAGTTATACTTATCAAAACATGTCGAAAGAATAAATCATCAAAACTAGTTAAAAACTTCATTGCTATAATAAAACCACATTAACATTATTGGGGTGATTAAAACTCATGATATAAAACTTAAATAAAAAAGTTAGCCAAGGAATGACATATTTGGCACTACACTGTAAATAAAATAGGTTTTAGTCGTACAATACACGCGTAGTTTTTCAAATATCCTATTATCATATATGTATTAAAAAAACTTTCTCGTCTAATACGTGAATTTTCAGTTTTGTTTAAGTATGACAGATTTTTACGCGCTACCGGTTAAACCGGCAAAATTTTACTTTTTAATTAAGTATGACATTAATCAATTAGTTAATGGTAAAACTGTCATTTTGTAAAAAGTAGAGAGAGAAAACAATAATAATTATGTTTTTTCGTAAACTGTATGTTTTTTGTCGAGGGACAATAATTTCGAAAGGAGTAATAAAAACATTTAGGAGGCACGTAACACGAGTGGTCAGACCCTCACCTCAAAGGCGAAGCTACTCGAGGACTAAAGTGGGTGGTGGCCATTATAGAACTTTTTGTGGTAGTGTATTTTTAAGATTTTTTTATTATAAAAATATAATATAGGTTTTGGCCCTCCCTTTATACAAAGATTGCATCGCTGGCTCTCTCAAAATATTTGATGTCTCACCTTTCCCTCTTCTTATTGTTGCACCTCACACGTGAAATAATTCATGTGTTGTTTGACATTAGATTTATTAGTAATTATGGGCTTTGTTAAGTTTGTTAGGCCTAACCCACATATGTTGCATCTAAAATGATCTAAAAGAGATTATATATTGTAATGGTTAGTGCATAAATAGACAAGCCAATTATTATTTCAATATGATATCAAGAGCAAAGATTCTCTCCTAATTTATCTCTCAAATATCACATATCCTCTTTTCTTCAACCCTCCTAAATCTGTCGGTTTTTTCCCTACCTTCACGTTTCTATTATTTATTTTTGTTTTACAACGGCTACTAACATCACTTCTGGGAATTCTCTAATGTCACGTGTTAACTTTTGGAAGCATCACAAGGCACCTCAAAAGATAACTAGGAACCCTTATTATTCATTTAATAATAAAATACAACATAACATCAATGGGATTTTTAATCAGCAGCCCCTATGGCTACACACTCGGGCACAACTACGACCTAATTATTCCTTGTTACTAGCCAACCAAGCCCATCGGGCAGCCCTTTTGGCCCATCAGTCCACGTTAGCTCAAGCCCAAGCCCAACAGACAAGTCCAATGGCCCAACAGCCCAGGATAACAACGGGTACTTTGGGACAGGTTCCGAGTGCATTTAGCACCATAAATCTTTAGGACCCAACATGGAATATGGACACAAGTGCTTTTTCTCATCTTAACCCACACTCAAATAATTTAAGTAGGTTTATAATAAATGTTTATATCTATCGATTTGTGTTGGTGATGGAAAATCTATACCCGTTACTAATACTGGTCATAGCATTCTTTTCATACTCTTTAAATCGTCCATTTATATCTTACATTTATGTTATGTCTGCACTTAATATCATCAAAAATTATTTCTGTTCTCGTCAATTTACTAGGGATTAATATTTGTAATGTTGATTTGATGCTTTTGTTTACTCTGTAAATATATTTCTTGACCCGTCATAATCTCATCTGATGTGATAGTTCAGGAGGACCTCCTACCCAGTCAACACAATCTTCTCCGATCCCTCATAGCTTCTGCTTTCTGTCAGTCCTTCTACGTCCCCGCACCAAACGCATCGGGCATTCCTGGGGAAGAAGTGTTACCATTGTTTTGTTTCTCGTTCACTTCTATTTCTTGTATAATAAAGAGAAGCCTCCTCATATTTATTCTTGTTGCGCTCAGCATTGGAAAATCATTGGTGAGCTTCGTTTTCTAGTTCAAATTACGTTGTCACTGTTCTTTGAGATTGTTCAATTATGATATTTGGAATTCACCGAATTGTTTAGTTTCTGGTTTTGGTTTTTAAATATTTTGTGTTATTTCTTTGATCATTATTCTCATTATGTGTAGATTTATCCTTTGCGTACCAAATCTGAAGTTTTTCAAAAAATCTTGCATTTTCGTTCTTATGTAAATAATCAATTCAAATGTGATTTACGGCATTTTCACTCTGAGTGATCATGTTGTAAGTTTGACAAACACCACTCCTCGCAATTATTTGCTTCAACACGGCACATTCAATTTAGATTCTCCTGGCCCAAAAAACCTCCAACAATATGGTAAATCAGTATAATAAATGATACAATACCATTAATAACTCAATATACGCAACTTTACTTTTTCACATAGATTCACCTTCCATCAACATTTTGGGTCGAAGCATTACATATGGCTGCATACCTACTAAACCTCTTTCCCTCTACTACCATTCAAAATAAATACCATGTACCAAATTATTCCACAAACAACTCGACTACTCCTGATTACGTATTTTTGGATGTCTTTTTACCCACACCTTTACCTTACCACACAAACTTGCGCCTCGTGCTACCCCATGCATTTTTTGGGATATCCCACTTATCACTGTGGGTATCGATGCCTAGACCTTTCCACTAACAAAATTATTATTTCTCGCTATGTAACCTTTGATGAACTTCAATTTCCATATTCCTCCATCTCATACCTTAATCCACCATCGTATACCTTTCTAGACCCTCAACCTTCACCTATTACTCGTTATGTTACATTTAACCCGAACCCAAACCCAAACCCAAACACAATGACACAAGACATCCCTTTAGCCCAACAAGAACCCACTTCTCCTATTTTGGATCAACACAAACTCGCATCGCCAACACCGACTTCGGCCAAATCCAGTCTGGCTCAATCCATCACTCCACTATGGGTCACACGACCCAATCTGGCCCAACCGCACTTCCGCACCAACCCACTAAATATATATAAATATGATATACTATAAATATATAATAAGGATAAGATCAATAATAGAGAGAGTAAATATTCCGTGAGGCTTTTAAAAGATTTACTTTTAACCAAAGCAAAACCCTAAAAAAACTTCCCGGGTCGTGTCCCGACGAGGTGTGAATTGAGAATCGGGATTAAGTTCGTGATCGCGTTTTTGAATGATTCAATGATTTTTTTTTGGTTTGGATTCTATTTCTACTAGTAATAAGCAAAAACAAGTAAAGGCAAACTAAAACGAGAGCAATTAAAAATTTAAACCTAAAAACGATAACGAGATTCAAATCCCGTTCTTTAAAAAACTAAATTCTACAAATTTAACCCTACGAAAGCAAAATTAATTTTCCTAAGTCCTAAATGATAAAAGAAAATTTTAAAAAAAAGATTTATATTTTTTTGACTTTTTTTAAATTTTTTATGAATTAAAAACGGTTTTTATCTAAATTAAATATTAAAAATACTAAACTATTTATAAAAAATCTAAAAAAATTACAAAAAGTAGCTTGGACAGTACTAAATCTAAGAAAAATAAAAGAGGACAAACAACTTATCTAAATAAGCTGTTAATAAGCCGAAAAGGCTTAATGCTTAAATGGGCCAAAACGTGTATAAAAGAAAAATAATGGGAGTCTATAACGAAAAAGTCCCAAGGGCAGAGTGGTGTTGAGTGTGTGTGTTAAAAACGTTGGTTGAGGTTGGTGAGGTCCAGGGTTCGAGCCTTGCTCACCCTAGACTTCCCAATTTCCCAATGTTTTTATTTTACTAAATTTCTTTTTGCAAAAAGCTTTATACAACTTAAATAAGCAACTTTTAAAAAGTGATTTTTTATAAAACTTAAAAATAAGCTAGGGAATAAGCTAAAAAAATAGCAGTTTGCCTTTTTTAAACTAAGTAACTCAAAGGCAAAACTGTTTGCTTATTTTGGGATGATAAGCACAATGTAAAAGAAAATAGGCTCAAAGCAAATGATGACTACCCCTAATAAGCACTTATGAAAAAAATAAGCTAACAAAATGAACTGAAAGTAAGCTAAAATGACAGAATTACTTAAAAGGCTCTTATACTTAAAATTCTAAACTAAAATTGCTAAAAAGCTTAAACAAGCTCTACCCTAGTCTAAATAAGCTAACTATGACAAAAACCTAACCTCTTAAACAGATCAAAGCAAAAGTTAAGCAATCCTAACAAACCATAATCTCAAATAAGCAAATAAGCTATTTGGCCAAACAAACAGCCTAAGGGCCACTTTCTAGCTTATTTTTAAGCTAGAAAATGGATCCTTATGGCTTAAAGGCTAATACCATTGAAAAGCTTGCCCAACAAGCTTTCTAAATCAACAAAGAAAAAGGATTTTGAAACTCAAATAAGCTATGAAAAATGCTTATGAACGTGGCTGTTCACACTCAGTATATGTTGAGTCCCTTTTTTTAACTTTAAAAATCACTACTTTTAAGCTTAAAAATAAGCTAACAAACGGATCCTTATGGACTTAGGACCACCAAACAGATCAAATTTAGACCTCAAAGAACACATAAAAACTTTCAAAAATCATTTTGAAATTCAGGTTAAGCCAGAAAAAGCAAATGAAAAAGCTGTTTTGGACTTAAAAGACACTTACAAATTTTTGACAGATTTTGACAAAAACTAAACCAACTAATGCCGGGACTACCTAAAACCTATTCTACTGCATTTTGAGACTTGAACATGCATAAAAAAACACACAAAAGCTACTTATGAAAATCTACTCAAATAAGCTTAATGACAAAACAAAAAACCAACAAATTCAAATATTAGTTTCTAAAATTCTTAAAACTAAATTTTAACACACAAAACCTTTTGAAAACTGAAGTTTAAGACTAGTATAAGCTAAGCTAAAATGATTCAAGTGTCAAAACTTATTTTGACCCATTTTCACCCATGAAACTGACTAAACCAAACACTCCTTTAAAATCTGATTTTAACATTTAAACTTGATTAAGACTAATTTAAGCTATAACTTGTAAAGACCAGATGTTCAATAAGCTATACTATCAATATTAAGGTCGATTTCAAACTAAAATATGCATAGGAAATAAGCTAGAAACAGGATTATGTACTTTTTAAGCTGAAAAATGACAGATATTTGATAAAAAACTTGGCACTTATTGATTTTTAAAGTGTAACCTAAGTATTTTAAGCACTAAACATCTATAATAAGCTAATATAAGCAGATACAAACAAGCAATAAGCTGAGATAAGTAGTTGAATAGTAAATAAGCTAAAAATTGAAAAATGGAAACTTACAAAAGCCTTTGCTTAAACATGGCAAAACAATGCTCTTAGAGCTATTCTACCAGGCTCTAGCTTGTCAAAGACAAGCTAGTAAGGTCATGGAAGCCCTTCCACATTTGGCTTCCCTTCCAATAAGCTGAGGTAATTTTTAAGTTCTAAACGAGCAGTATTAACTCAAAACATGAACAAATAAGATTTAAACTTCAAGAAAGCATAACTAAGCATTTAACAGCAATAATAAGCATAAATAAGTAGAAAATAAGCAATAAATAAGCAGTAATAAGCAATAAGAAAGCAGTAAATAACCAACAAGCACTTTTAAGCTAAAAATAAGGAAAGTAAAGACTTACAAAGCCCTTTGCTCTAAACAAGGGCAAATAAGCTCTTAAGAGCTTTGTCTACAAGCTCTAGCTTGTTCAAGAACAAGCTAGTGACAACAATAAGCCCATCCCTTTTTGGCTTATCTTCCAATATAGCTTTTGACAGATTTTTAAGTAAAAAGGGCTTAAACAATATAAGCTATGGACAAGCTTATATTGTTTAAGTAAATAGCTTAAGTAAAAGATGAAAAGAGCTTGTGTTAGCTTAACAAACGTTTTAAAACATAAATGACATTAACTTAAAAACAAGATTTTAACATAAAACTTAAATTTCATTAACTTAAATAAAACAATACAAGGCTTAAAAAAAATAGTACAATAAGCTTAAAAGGACTTAAATATAAGCTGAAAAGAAAACTAGATTAAAAACTACTTGCCCAAAGGCTTACAATGAGGCCTTATTTATAGAAAAGTCTTCAAAGTCTTGGGGTCTTCACATGTGTTACTTCTGTGAGTGAACTCAAGAGGTGTGTTTCTTGTGTGAGGTAATCAAAAAATCAATATCTAGCCCTCATTTATCTTTTCTCATAAAGTCCTATCATCTTCAGCACTCCACTACTTGTCTTTGTTCCATCCACAGAATAAAAAATAGGATTGCCATCGTGTACTGGAAATTTATGGTGTGGGGTTGAGTTGGAAAGGGATGGTTTTGTTTGTGGGAGCAGAAGTCGAGGTGGAGAGGATAGATGAATAGTGATCTACCGGGAAAATTTAATTGAGATACAGGTAACAGTCGTTTGCCCAGTTTTTGTAAAGTTGTTGCATCGTTAGTCCTTTTGGACTAACAATGTTAGTCCTTGAGGACTAACGATGTAAGGGGTTTAATATTTAACAGGTTAATGGGTTAAAGAGTTGGGCTTAATGTTTGGGCCGGGTAAGGGTTTTGGATTTTAAGGGCCTTCATAAGACTTAAGGCTTATAAGTCTTATACTTGAATGCTTAATGGGCTGACCCGGCCCATTAAATGGGTACGTGTTAGGTGGGGGGGTGGGCCAAAAAAGATTTCTTTGGTTTCGGCTCCGTCTTTGACTTTGACTTTGTTGACTTTGACTTTTTCACGCTCTTTCCATTTCGTGCTCGGTTTTGTCCGTTTTGGCTTGATTTTTGTCCTTTTTGTTGATATCCGTTACCTGCACAATACAAATGCAAAACACACAAATACAATGTATTTTTGGTATGTTTTTAGTCTTTTAAGCACGTTTTATTAGGTCAAAGGTATGTGTAATTAAGCACATACCAAAATCCCCCATACTAAGATATTGTCGTGTCCTCACGCAATGCCATAAGTAAACACTTAAGAAAACCAAGAATCTCAATCCCCCTCGACTAATTACCTCGAAAAGTAGCTAAGTGTTCATCAAAGGGAATTAAAGACTCATAAGTTTTGAAAAGCCCCGTTTTTACCATTTTTAAATATTTACACTTATTCCCACACATATTTTTGTATTTTTCCTTTTTCTCATTTTTTTGTACTTTTCATATTAAGCAACTAACTAGAACGTTTGGACTTTCGTTATTTTCATAACTTTAGGGGTCACGGAACAAGAAGCACTTTAATCCTAAAATGCTCAAAAAGATAAATTCATCGTCCCCGACTTTTCACTTGTCCCAAACCAAGCTTAAAAACGAAATCACCGTTAAACACAAGTTAAGATGCTAACACTACTCATATTTGTACCTTGTGAAACTTTTCGCTCCCGACAATTATTATATCTTAGGTGAATGTGCTTATTTCGAATTTCAACCATAGATCAAACGTTTTGCAAAATTTCTATGCGTCACGTTCCACCCAAAAAGTAATGAGTTTGAAGGCGAGATCATCCCATGTAGCGACTTTCGTCTCGGCACATCCCAACCTTGCGGCTAAGTGACCAGGCTTTTGACACCCCACAGAGACTAGTATCGGGACTCACGGACCTTCGGTTTCAACACCTTTGGATTTCCCGTATATACATAAAATCACAACTTAAAACGAAATAGTCTTAGTTCAAAAGCATATTTAAATTTAAGAAAAAGAGATTTTCCCTATATTTATTAAATCACACATATATTACACTTAATATAATTATTCATCCTTTAAACTAAGGAAATCCTCGACCTTTTAGAAGGCTGCAACATCGGTTGTGAGCCGGCAAGATGCAGCAAACTTTTATCAGTCTCGGATAATTACTATGTGCCTTATTTAGAAGACTGCAACATCGGTTGTGACCAGCAAGATGCAGTAAACTTTTAAAACCCACATTTTTATTATTATTACGATACCTCATTTTTTATCATTTTTTCCACTTAATATTTACCATATATAGAGAAAATTTACGTTATTAGAAATTTTAAGTATAAATGTGAACTAACACTTTATTAATAACGACCATACTTCAAAAATGGATGAATTTAAGTTTAATTTTCAAAGAGAGCACGTATTATTAGTCCGGTTAGAAGCTTATGGGAGAGAAAAGCCACAAACTACACTTATGAGCTCTTAAGATTTCCAACTAATCCTTGTTTAGCATCTAACTCATAATTAACTCTATCATTTCTCGTTCTTCGCAAATTTAAAATCTTTAATAAAAAGATCCGCGAATGCTTAGTCTAAAAGTTAAGGAACAAGCTAGAGCTCAACACGCTCGATCGAGTCAAAATTTATTCTTATTCTACCCAGCAGGAAAGTCAAAGTTGTGGCAAAATACTTATTTTCTTTTTGAAATTTTTTATATTTTTTTCATTTTTTTTGTATTTTGGTGGTAAAAACGGGATTACGCTAAAACAACGACTGCAGGCACAATCAAATTGATAGACCCCCCCATACTAGAACTGAACATTGTCCTCAATGTTTTAAGAATGGTCTCTACGTAAATCCTAAGCCGTTTATTAAGTATGCTCAAAGATAAACGTTAGTCGATAAGATTTGGATATCGGATTCCCAAAATGAAGCTGAGGATTTGAAGCTCTAGTGAACGAAGGAAAAAAACCGCGAGCACGAGAGGCTTCAAAAATCCGGGCAATCCTGGACATACAACACAAAACACAAAATACGGAAAACGGAAGAGGCGAGCCTCTCACACAACACACTTATTTATTACTACTACTAATATAATATTAGGATAAGCATGGGTTGCCACCCACGAAGCGCTTGTTTTAGGTCACTTAGCTTGACCCGACCCCCCATACTTGAACTGGTCAAGGGGGATAGAAATGGAGACATGGAACATCCAAACTACGAATGTCTTCTCCATAAGAGCAAGGAAAAATCTCCATCGGGATTTTAAAAATATTAATGACTTTGAAAGCTTTAGGGCCCCGATGAGATAATTTCGGGAGAAGAGAAGTATGAACTCCTTTAAAAGTGAGAATCCCGGGGTTGAAAACTTTTTTCCCATTTTCGGATGAAAACGAGAGTAGAGTTTCGGACTCGGGAACTTCTTTGTGGAAAGGAAGTTCATAAAGAGGAGGATTAAAATCCTCAAGAATTAAAGAAGCATTAGTGGTCTTCTTTACATTCTTATCCAGTGTTACTCGAATAGTGACTTCAAAAAGGTTCTCATGAATGAGTATACCCGGATTAAATACTTTTTTCTCGTTATTGGTTGAAGGCAAAGCATCAACCTTGGAAAAATCCTCATAGAGAACCGAGTCACACTCGGGGGAAGGAAGGAAATCACTTGATCTACGGGGATCAAGTTCATCAATCAAGAGTTTAGACTCTTTGATTTTATCTTCCTTGGAGTTAAATGGATCATCATAAACATCATCATTATCGGACTAAAGTTCAACAAGATCATCATCGACATCATCATATAATGGTGGAGATGAATAATCAAGAGTATGTTCATCGGTGAACATCTCGGGAATGGTATCAACAAGATCGTTATTAGGATTTGCAAGATTACCCTCATCAACCGAATCCTCGAGAATAGAATCCATTTCCTTGGTAGGATCATTGTTAAGCAAATATTTTATTTCTCTAAGATCGGATTCGATATCAAAAGGAAGATCATCATTTCCCGGTGGAAATGAATCACTTGCGAGATAAGCTTCGAATTCTTCCCAAATTAAATCACTTTCTTCTAGGTAAGTAAGTATGAGGGAAGAAGAAGACTTGGTCACGGGTTCCGAAATTAGAGTGGGATTGCCACTCAATGGATTGATAACTTCCGGTGAAGTTAAATCGGTATGAGAAGAAAAAGTGGGATTGCCACTTTGATGATTTGTTATCTTTTCATTTGCAAACAAGTCCTCAAGATAATCTTTATGAGAGACATTGTAGATGTCAATCATGTTGATTGATTCTTTTTTAGGCTTGTTAGAATAGCTTGAAGTATCATGTCTCATATTCAAGATTAATCTTTCGTCACCGTCACGAAGAATCATTTCTTCTCCGTGAACGTCAATCAAAGCACGAGCGGTCCGTAAGAAAGGTCTTCCCAAGATGAGGGGGACTCGAGGATCGCTTTCATAATCAACGATGACAAAATCAGCGGGGAATGTAAACTTTCCAACCGGAACAAAGACATCTCTTGCCATTCCAGCCGGTGTACAAATTTCCCGGTTAGCTAGTTCAAGGGTCATGCGGGTGGAAATAAGCTCTCGTAAACCTCACTTTTTCCAAACCGAGAGTGGCATCAAGTTGATGCTAGCACCTAGATCGGCTAGGGCCTTGCACTTGAGCTCACTAAAACCACACGGAATGAGAAATTTCCCAGGGTCTCCAAGTTTCTCGGGTAACTTCTTAAGGATAACCGCTGAGCAATTTTCATTAAGGGTTGTGTTTGCCAGCTCTAAAAGTTTCTCCTTATTAGAAAGGAGACTTTTAAGCATCTTTTGGTATTTCAGGATTAGAATCAAAGCATCGGCAAGAGAGATATTGATGTGAAGTTGTTTGAACATTTGCCAAAATTTGTGAATTTGGACTTCATCTTTCTCTTGTTGTTTTTCTTGGTGCATTCTTGAAGGATAAGGGATATTGGGGTGAAGAGGATCCCTTTTGTGCACCACATAATTCTTTAGAGAAGTAGGTTTAGCTTTTTGGACAAGAGGAGGTGGGACCTTAATGGTATACTCAGCGAGTTCCGGGTCCGTTAAAGTCTCCTCTACACGTTCATCCTCCTCCAGATTAATGAATGGAGGAGGCATAGGAACGGAAGGTCCATCAAGAACAAGACCACTTCGGGTGGTGATGGCTTTCAATTCACCTTTCGGGTTAGCAATGGTGTTGCTAGGGAGAGATCCCGTACCCGAGGTAGAAGCGGTGTTCATTTGGAAAAAGCTAGCCATCATGTTCTTAAGCTCATTGGTTTGGTTAGACATTGAAGCTTGAATCGAAGTTTGCATTTCATTTCTTAACTCATTTTTCACATTGTTAATTTGAGCTTGCATGGCTTTTATATTAACCTCATTTATCTTCTTAATTTTCTCCAACTCACTTAAAGGTACAACTTGATTTTGTTGAGTTGGAGCTTGATAAGATGTATCTTGATTGAAATTGTTTCCTCGATTATATCCTTGAGGTTGGCTAAACCGGTTTTGATTATTTTGCACATTTGGTTGAGCAAAACCCGGTGGTCGAATTTGATTAGCCACACTCGGAGGACGATAACCGGAATTACCCTGATTGTAGTTAACCGCGGCTGCTGAAACGTATCCTTGAATATTATCCCGAAAAGTGTTGCCATCGGCGGCGAGACACTGATAATAAGGATGAGCACCACCGCAAGTAACACAAATTTCCTCAACGGCTTTTACGGAAGCTGGAGGTGGGGTTGCTTGAAATTGTTTGAGAATAGCGGTCATGGCGGTAGTCACATCACTTGTTTGCTGATTTACTGCATGAGTAAGTTTGGCTATCTCGGAGGAAGAAGAATTAACATCACTTGATTTCACTTGAAAAAACCAACATACGATTTGTTTCGTGAATTGTGGACCTTGGATTTGTTTTTGATAATCGTCAACACATCTTGAGTACTTCTTTCCAAAAGATTGCCACCGGCGGCAGAATTCAAAGAATCTTGGTCGGTTGGGTTTAAGGCATTGTAGAAGGTATCAAGTTGATGCAATTCGGTAAAACCATGATGAGGGCATGCACGAAGGAGATCCTTGTAACGGTCCCATGCCTCATGAAACGATTCACCAAAACGTTGTTCAAAGTTGGAAATTTCATTTCGGAGATTTGTCGTTCTTGAGGGAGGAAAGAATTTACTGATGAATTTGGAAAACCAAAAATCCATCCCAAGTGAGAAAAAACATAGAACGAGGGGGGTCTTTTCGAGCCAGACGACGGCTGTGCCCCGAAAGAGAGAATGGAAAAGCATAAGCTTAATCGCCGAATTAGGCACATCCTTGTATTTTATTATGGAATTATTATTGTTAAACCAACGAAGTGATCATGAGGATTGTCTTCTCAAGTCCATAGAAATTGGTCCGAAGTCACATATTATGCGAGACTGATGCTTGAGCTGAAATGCTCATCAAAAGAAAAGGATGAAAACCACAATTATACCCTATGCCATAACCCTCGGTGGGTGCACGAGCAATTCCCGCCATAAGTACGTTGATCCGGCCACGATCTACCGAGAGAATTCCTTCCAAGAGAAAAAGGTTGCTTTGAACGTCTATGGTTACGACGTTTCAGATTTGAAGTAGTTGGATTAGGAGAAGATTCACCAACTAGATTCGAAGAAGAGCGAGTGCGCATGCACTAAATAGCCAGAACATCATCATAAATTTCTTTGGGTAACCGAAATGTTAAAAAGTCCACGGTAGCTCTTTAAACTACGCACAAGAGAGAGGAAGGAATTAGCACGCCAAAGCGATTTAAAAGCGTTCTTCCTTTTTGGGCGATGTTCCTTTGGATCAAGGACCCGCCTTAACCCTCACTTATAGTTTGTATTTCAAAAGGTGAGCCATTATAACGATTAACAACACGATTTGATTTGTTGGGTTTTCAATTTTTTGGTAACTTACCATACTTTAGAAAAGTATTGGTTGGTATTTTTTAATTTATAATAAAAGAAAAATATTCACAAACGGAAAATGATAACTTCACGAGGAAGGGTCTTCAAAAACTAATCTTCAAACGAAACACGAATATCGTATCACACCTCCCCGGCAACGGCGCCAAAAATTGACTCGTCCCTTTTAGTATATATATGTATAAATAATATAAATACGTAATAAGGATAAGATCAATAATAGAGAGATAAGTATTCCGTAAGGCTTTTAAAAGAGGAAATTAGTTTTAACCAAAGCAAAGTCCCTAAAAAACCTTCCCGGGTCGTTTCCCGTCGAGGCGTGAATTGAAAATCGTGATTAAGTTCGTGATCGCGTGTTTGAATGGTTCAATGATTTTTTGGTTTGGATTCTATTTCTACAATCTAAAATGCAAAAACAAGTAAAAGAAACCCTAAAACGAAAGCAATTTAAGTTAAAAACCTAAAAACGATAACGGGATATAAATCCCGTTCTTTAAAAAACCAAATTTTATAAATTTAACCCTACGAAAGCAAAATTAATTTTTAACAAACCTAAATGATAAAAGAAAATTTTCTAAAAAAGAATTATATTGTTTTTGACTTTTTTTTTAATTTTTTATGAATTAAAAACAGTTTTAATAAAAAAATTTAATTAAAAATACTAAACTAAATGGGAAAATTCTAAAAAATTCCTGAAAAGTAGCTTGAATTAAGCTAATCCTAAGAAAAATAAAAGGGTGAACACAACTTATCAAATAAGCTACGAAATAAGCAGAAAAGGGCTTATAAGCTAAACTGGCTAAAAAGTATATACAAGATTAGTGTGTGCAAAGTAAAACGAAAAAGACCCAATGGTAGAGTGGTTTGTGTGTGTTGTGTTAAGAAATTGGTTGAGGTTGGTGACGTCCATGGTTCGAGCCTTGCCCACCCTAGACTTTCCAATTTCCCAATGTTTTTTATTTTGCAATTTTTTTATAGAAAAGCTTAAGGACCTAAAAATAAGCTATTTTTGTAAAATGACTTTTTGTAAAAATCACAAATAAGCACAGTAATAAGCTAAAAAGAGTGACAGATATGGCTTTTTAACACTAAGTCACAAAATAGCTAACTGTTTGCATTTTTTTAGACTAAATAAGCACTAGAAAAGCAAATAAACTGAAAAAGACTTAAACCTAATTCTAATAAGCACTAATGACTAAAATTAAGCTACCTAGATAAGCTGAAAAACATGGAAAGCAATAAGACAGATAAAGAAAACTTAAAGGCTTTTGTACTAAAACCAAACTTGCAAATAAGATTCAAAAAGCTCAACCTATGGTTAAATAAGCTACAAGTACTCTAAAGCTAACCTAATAAGCAGGTCTAAACAAAATTAAGGCAATCCTAACAAGCCAATAAGCTCAATTAGGCAAATAAGCTATTTGGCCAAAAGTGAGAACCAAACAGCCTATAAGACACTTTTTGAGCTTATTTTTAAGCTACAATATGGATCCTTATAGCTATGAGACTTATCAAAACTTAAAGCTTATCCTATAAGCTTCTAAAATCAGCAAACAAAATTGAGTTTGATCAAATAAGCTAGGAAAAAGCTAAATGAAAAGGCTGTCACACTTAGCATATACTGAGTGTTTTCAAGATTTTGAAAAGACAAAAGAGCTTTTGCATGCCTAATTTCAGCTTATTTAATAAGCCTTATACTACAAATTCAGCTAAAACAGATGAATCTTGACACCTAAGGAGCTTGTGTTTTCAATTTCAAGATCTAAAACTAATTTTAACTAAGCTAAAAATAAGATTGAAAAATGGCTTTTGAAAACTTAAAACTAAAAGAAAAATTCACTTGACATATTTTGTGCCAAACCAAAAGTGACAAAAGACTCTTTACCAACAATAATCCTACTGCATTTTGACAATAAAAACAACACCAATACAACACTTAAAAGCTGTTTAAAGAGTCTTAATTAAATAAGCTGTATAAAACTGTTTTTGAACCTACAGTTTTAAAAACCTTTTAGACAGAACTTAAAAACAAGCTTTTAGACCTTAAAACTTTTTAAAAACTAATTAAAATTACTTAAATGAGCTTATTAAAGTTGGATGAATGACCCAAAAGATTTTTTTAACCAATTTGACCCACTTTAAGGTCTTAACCCAAACACCCCTTTAAATTATCAAAAACTATTTTAAAGTGTTTTTAACGATTTAAGCAAGGAGTTTTGAGACCAGATAATAACAAAGCAATATTATCCAATAATAAGCAAATTTCACCAGAGAATAAGCACTTTAAACAAGCAAACAAAGATAAGTAGTATAAATAGCTAAATCTAACAGTTTCAAGCAAAACTTAAGTAAAGGACATATAAGCAATAATCAAAGACAAATAAGCATAAAACAACAATAATAAGCAATAATAAGCAGGAAGATAAGCAGTAATAAGCAAAGGAAAAGTAAATAAGCAAAAACTTAAAAAATAAGAAAATGGAAACTTACAAAGCCCTTGCTCAAAACAGGGCAAATAAGCTTACAAGAAGCTGATCTACAAGCTCTAGCTTGTCAAAGGCAAGCTAGTATGGTCTTAAAAGCCCTTCTAAGTTTGGCTTTTCTTCCAAAATAATCTGAGGTAATTGAGGAGTGGATTTTTTTTGTTATTTTAAAAATTTTTAAGACAAAATTATAAACAAGCTTTTATATAAGCTTTGAATGAACCAGAAGCTTATGTAAGAGCTTAATGACAGAATTTAAAGGAAAATTAAAGTAAATGACAATATTTAAAGAAAAACTTGAAATTTCATTAACTTGAAAAAAATTACAATGCAATAATTTAAATGAAAATAATTTTAAATGACAGGTAAAGTCAATTACAATATTAAAAATGGTCGAATTTGCTCAAAAACAAGACAAAACAAGACCCCAACAAATGAGCTACAATGGCTTCTACTTATACTAAGAATTCTAAGTCTTAAGTCTTCACTTGTGTTTTACTTCTGTGAGAGCTTCAAAGGTGTGTTACTTGTGCGAGGGAAGTCCAAAACTCATCAAAGCCATCCATTTTTTCTTGCTCTTCAAGTCCATCAATCCGAGCCCTTGATATACTTGTCTTATTCATTGACGAATGGGGTTGAAGAGGATTGCCACCATGGAATTGTGTTTTATGAAGTGGGATTAAGGTAGGAAAGTGATGTTTTTGTCTGGGGTTGCAGGAGTCGAGGTTGAGAGGTTGGATGAATAGTAAAAAGGGCGGGAAAATGTTTTGGGTTTACAGGGTAAGAGTTGTGAGAGTTGACAATTTTGGTCCCTCATCTTGATATGTGATATAGCATGGATGGTCCTTGAGGGACTAACGGTGTAAAGTTAAAAGGGTTATGGCTAACAGTTGTTAAGTGTTGTATTGGGCTTTTGAATTTGGGTCAGCTTATATAAAATAGGTTTAATGAGTTTAGGGCTTGGATTTTGGACTTTAAATCTTGTAGAATTTATACAATAAGCTTAATGGGCTGACCCAGCCCATTAAATGGGTACGGGTTGGTCCATTTAAGATTTTTTCATTTTGGCTTCGTCTTTGATTGTTGACTTTGACTTGGTTGACTTTTTGCTGACTTTGACTTTGACTTTTTGCGCACTCTCCATTCCGTGCTCGGTTTTGTCCGTTTTGGCTTGATTTTTGTCCTTTAGTGAATATCCGTTACCTGCACAGCATAAATCACAAAACACACATATTTTTTTCCATTTTATGTCCATTTTTTGTCATTTAGGCTCATTTTTAAAGGTAAAAGGTAAGTGTAATTAAGCACATACCAGTGTAGTTGGCACCATGATGTCCCCTGGTGGGTCCATTATGACAAGCCATGAGGATATCAACGGCTTCTTGGCCGTGAACACATCGTTTAATCATTTGATCTGCACAAATTCGAAACAAGTAGGGGTCGTCCCAATAATAATGCTTCACATCTTTGAAGAATTTTTTCTTTTGTTGGAACGACATCCCTTTCACAATAAAATTCCCCGCATGGTAGTTTGGAATGTCAGCAAACCATGGGCTACTAGAATCACCACGAAATGTAACCATCCTAAGAGTCTCGAGTGGAAATGTTTTGGCAATTTCCTTGTTCTCAAGAACATCTTGGTGAGGATTTTCAAGTCTTGATAAGTGGTTGGCCACGAGATTCTCCGCTCCTTTTTATCACGAATAATGACATCAAATTCTTGGAGTAGGAGAATCCATCAGAGCAATCTCAGTTTAGCATCTTGCTTGGCAAGAAGATATTTGAGAGCCGAGTGGTCCGTATACACTATGGTCTTCGATAAGACTAAATAAGGCTGGAATTTCTCAAAAGCATACACTACGGCTAATAATTCTTTCTCCGTCGTAGTGTAATGTGCTAGAGCATCCGTCATGGTCTTACTAGCATAGTGTATAGGCTAAAAATGTTTGGTCTTACGTTTCCCCAAGACTGCACCTACCGCTTAATCACTAGCATCACACATAATTTCAAATGGTAGGTCGCAATCGGGGGTAACTAAAATCGGAGCTTCGGTTAACTTCTTCTTAAGTATATTAAATGATTCAACACATTCTTTTGAGAAGATGAACGGGGTATCTTTTTCAAGAAGATGGGTCATTGGCCGGGCGATTTAAAAAAAATCTTGAATAAATCGACGATAGAAAGGGAATGGGGTTTAAACACACTAAAGCTGTTTTTCAAAAAGAAACAATTCCATTTTTAAAGACTTTAAAAGACATATTTAATGTTTTTGATAAAGATCTTTTAAATGAGGTAACAGAAGTTCAAACAATTTTTAATCAAATGGAAGCTGCATTTTAACAATACCATATAGACACAGTTATTTGAAATTCAAAAGAAACAATTTTTAATTGAAAATGATTGAATCTTGGATCAAATATTTTCTCATTGTAAATATTGTTGTGAATTCTTCTGTGGATGTG